>CM051237.1:451901990-452064115 GCA_027917425.1 Gastrophryne carolinensis
TCAATAGGTGAGCTGGGCTGAACCCTTACAATAGTTTTTTTTGCTGGCATCCTCCAACTAGTTGTAAACTGAGTGACGCTGTGAGTCTACATTTATAGAATGATTGGTGAGGATATACAGGGTGTGGGGGAATGAATAATTACCCCCAATAAATGTTTTTCACCCAAGTTTTGGGTCATTATATACCAGTGTGCTGTGTTCTTGTTGGAGTGTGCTGTCCCATGAGTTTGGGATAACTGGGGTGTGAGTAGTGGGGGCCTGGATTGAGTTGGAGGTTGATGAATGTGTGTGTTGGAGTGTGTGTGTTGGTGGTGTGTGTGAGTTGGTGGTGTGTGTGTGTTGGTGGGTGTGTGTGTGTGTGAGTGTGTGTGAGTGGTGGTGTGAGTTGGTGTGTGTGTGTGTGTGTGTGTGGTGTGTGTGTGTGTGTGGTGTGTGTTGGTGTGTGTGTGTGTGTGTGTGAGTTGGTGTGTGTGTGTGTGTGAGTGTTGTGGTGTGTGTTGGTGAGTGTGTGTGTGTTGGTGTGTGTGTGTGAGTGTGTGTGTGTGTGTTGTGTGGGTGTGTGTGTTGGTGAGTGTGTGTGTGTTGGTGAGTGTGTGTGTGTGGTGTGTGTGTGGTGTGGTGTGTGTGTGTGTGTGTGTGTTGGTGTGTGTGTGTGTGTTGGTGGTGTGTGTGTGTTGGTGTGTGTGTGTGGTGAGTGTGGTGTGTGTGTGTTGGTGAGTGTGTGTGTGTTGGTGTGGTGTGTGTGGTGTGTGTGTGTGTGTGTGGTGTGTGTGTGTGTTGGTGGGTGTGTGTGTGTTGTGTTGGTGAGTGTGTGTGGTGGTGTGTGTGTTGGTGGGTGTGTGTGTGTTGGTGGTGTGTGTGTGTTGTGAGTGTGTGTGTTGGGTGTGTGTGTGGTGTGTGTGTGTTGGTGGGTGTGTGTGTGTTGGTGGTGTGTGTGTGTTGGTGTGTGTGGTGTGTGTGTGTGTGGTGGGTGTGTGTGTTGGTGGTGTGTGTGTGTTGGTGGGTGTGGTGTTGGTGTGTGTGTGTGTGTGTGTGTGTGGTGGTGTGTGTGTGTTGGTGGGTGTGTGTGTTGGTGTGTGTGTGTGTGTTGGTGGGTGTGTGTGTTGGTGGGTGTGTGTGTGTTGGTGGTGGTGTGTGTTGGTGGGTGTGTGTGGTGTGTGTGGGTGTGTTGGTGGGTGTGTGTGTGTTGGGTGTGTGTGTGGTTGGTGTGTGTGTGTGTGTTGGTGGGTGTGTGTGTGTGGTGGTGTGTGTGTGTGTGTGTTGGTGGTGTGTGTGTGTGTGGTGTGGTGTGTGGTGGGTGTGTGGTTGTGTGTGTGTGGTGTGGTGTGTGTGTGTGTGTGTGGTGTGTGTGGTGGTGTGGTGTGTGTGTGTGGTGGTGTGTGTGTGTGTGTGGTGTGTGTGTGTGTGTGTGTGGGTGTGTGTGTGTGGTGTGGTGTGTGTGTGTGGTGTTGTGTGTGGTGTGTGTTGTGTGGTGGTGTGTGTGGTGTGTGTGGTGGTGTGTGTGTGTGTGGTGGGTGTGTGTGTTGGTGTGTGTGGTGTGTGTGTGGTGTGGTGTGTGTGGTGGGTGGTGTGTGTGTGTGTGGTGGGTGTGTGTGTGGTGGGTGTGTGTGTGTGGTGGTGTGTGTGTGTGTGTGTGGTGTGTGTGTGTGGTGTGGTGGGTGTGTGTGTGGTGTGTGTGGTGGGTGTGTGTGGTGGTGGTGGTGTGTGTGTGGGTGTGTGTGTGTGTGTGTGGTGTGTGTGTGTGGTGTTGGTGGGTGTGTGTGAGTGTTGGGTGGGTGTGTGTGTGGGTGGTGGGTGTGTGTGTGGTGTGGTGGGTGTGTGGTGGGTGGTGGGTGTGTGGTGTTGGTGGGTGTGTGTGGTGTGGTGGGTGTGTGTGTGTGGTGTGGTGTGGGTGTGTGTGTGGTGTGTGGGTGTGTGTGTGGTGGGTGTGTGGGTGGGTGGTGGGTGTGTGTGTGGGTGTGTGGTGTGTGTGGTGTGTGTGGTGTGTGGTGTGTGGTGGTGTGTGTGGTGGGTGGTGGGGTGTGGGTGTGTGGTGTGTGTGGGTGTGGTGGGTGTGGGTGGTGTGTGGTGAGTGTGTGGTGTGTGGTGGTGGTGTGTGGTGGTGTGGTGGTGTGTGTGGTGGGTGTGTGTGTGTGTTGGTGGGTGTGTGTGAGTGTGGTGGTGTGGTGGTGTGTGTGGTGTTGGTGGTGTGTGGTGTGTGTGGGTGTGGTGTGTGTGTGTGGTGTGGGTGTGTGGTGTGTGTTGGTGGTGTGTGTGGTGGTGTGTGTGTGGTGTGTGTGTGGTGTGGTGTGTGTGGTGTGTGTGTGGTGGTGTGTGGTGTGTGTGTGTGGTGTGTGTGTGTGTGGTGGTGTGTGGTGTGTGTGGTGTGTGTGTGTGGTGTGTGTGGTGTGTGTGTGTGTGTGTGGGTGTGTGGTGTGTGTGGTGGTGTGGTGTGGTGTGTGTGGTGGGTGTGTGGTGTGGTGGTGGGTGTGTGTGTGTTGGTGGGTGTGTGTGTGTTGGTGGGTGTGTGTGTGTGGTGGGTGTGGTGTGTGTGTGTGGTGTGTGTGGTGGGTGTGTGTGTGTGTGTGTGGTGGTGTGTGTGTGTGTTGGTGTGTGTGTGTGTTGGTGTGTGTGTGGTGTGTGTGTGGTGTGTGTGTGTGTGGTGTGGTGTGTGTGGTGTGTGTGTGGTGTGTGTGTGTGTGGTGTGGTGTGTGGTTGTGTGGTGTGTGTGGTGGTGTGGGTGTGTGTGTGTGTTGGTGTGGGTGTGTGTGGTGTGGGTGTGTGTGGTGTGGTGTGGGTGGTGTGGTGGTGGGTGTGTGTGTGTTGGTGTGGTGTGTGTGTGTGGTGGGTGGGTGTGTGTGTGGGTGGGTGTGTGTGTGTGTGTTGGTGGTGTGTGTGTGTGTGGGTGTGTGTGTGGTGTGGGTGGGTGTGTGTGGTGGGTGGTGTGTGGGTGTTGGTGGGTGGTGGGTGGGGGTGTGTGGGTGTGGTGGGGGTGTGGTGTGGGTGTGTGTGTGTGTGGGGTGGGTGTGTGTGTGTGTGGTGGGTGTGGTGTGTGGTGTGGTGGTGTGTGTGTGTGTTGGGTGTGTGTGTGGTGTGTGTGTGTGTGGTGTGTGTGTGTGTTGGTGTGTGTGTGTTGGTGTGTGTGTGTTGGTGTGTGTGTGTGTGGTGTGTGTGTGTTGGTGTGTGTGTGGGTGTGTGTGTGGTGTGTGTGTTGGTGTGTGTGTTGGTGTGTGTGGGGGGGGTTATTTGCAGTGGGGACACAGGGGGGATCCTGAGGGCACCAGGGGTTGTGCAGCAGGTCAGAAATTCAGATCCTCCACTTACCAGGGGCCTCATAGACATCGACCTCCTTGTAGGAGACAGACATGACGGGATGCTTCAGCTTCTGCTGGAAGTCGGTGATGGTTTGGTAGACCAGAAACACCGCGACGCCCATCAGCAGCAGGTAGACGAAGATGAGCAGAACCGAGAAGAAGTTCTTCAGACACGTCCGGCTGAAACGCACCGGCGGGCTGCTCCTGTCTGTCTCTGAAAGCAAGAAAAAGGGGGAATAAGTGAAAACACTACAGGCTGATTAATGCTGACCTTCATCCTGAATAAGAGTCTATCTTATATGTTTCCCACACCCTGTACATACAGATTGCTCACATTAAAAATCATCCTACCTGCATCTACTGCATGTTATGAGCCTTTAAACATCCAAGGTGGCGGCTCATGGAGCATCAGGCAGCCTGCTAACAGGAAGTGTCTTCTGACTGCATTCTGGGATTGCTGGCCTTTTCCTGACCCCAGCTCTGCTCTGTCTGTACAAAGCACAGCTATAACCCCCCCCCCCCCTCTGTGCCTTACCCCGCTGTCCTCTCCTTAGTATGTGTGATGCTTCTGAGGCAAGATTGTGGCGCCCGTATCCTAGAGTCCTGAACAGAGTTGCAGCCCAGCGAAAGAAAGAACAAAAAGTAAGTAACTAAAAACGTTAAATATATACATTTTAGATGCTGGGGAATAGTTTTTTTTTAAGGGTTTGGGCTTTTCATTAAATCATGCTGGAGGTCCGCTTTAAGGGGGACCAAAACCTGGAACCTTGGGCTGTAGCACTGGGCATCCCGATTTTGGATACACCACTGGTTGCCCAATATATAAACCTCACCAGCTTTCTCATGGCGCAGCAGTGTACAGGTTAAATTATACATACACACTAAAACATTCCTCACACCAGCCCAAACTAAACTGCTATGGTTATATGAGGCAACGAGGGGTTAAAGTGGACTAAAACCCTGGTACAAAAAAAAAAAAAAAAAGTACCGTATTTTTGGCCCTATAAGACGCACCTAGGATTTGGGGGAGAAAAATAAGAAAAAAAATATTTTAAACCAAAAACGCACCATTACAGTGTGGCATTCCCCTTTCCCATTGGCCGTGTGGGATGCCCCCATTCCATAGACAGTGTAGCATGCCCACATCCCATTCCCCGTATACCCAGTGTGGCATCCCCCTCCCATTCCCATATAGGCAGTGTGCCCCCCCATTCCCATTGGCTGTGTGGCATCCCCCTCACCCCCCATAGGCTGTGTGGCATTCCCCCTCCCCCCCATTAGTATAGGCTGTGTGGCATCCCCCTCTCCCCTCATAGGCTGTGTGGCATCCCCCTCCCCCCCATTAGTATAGGCTGTGTGGCAGCCCCCTCTCCCCCCATAGGCTGTGTGGCATTCCCCCTCCCCCCCATTAGTATAGGCTGTGTGGCATCCCCCTCTCCCCTTATAGGCTGTGTGGCATCCCCCTCTCCCCCCATTTGTATAGGCTGCGTGGCATCCCCCTCTCCCCCCATTTGTATAGGCTGCGTGGCATCCCCCTCTCCCCCCATAGGCTGTGTGGCATCCCCCTCTCCCCCCATTTGTATAGGCTGTGTGGCATCTGCCTCTCCCCCCCATTTGTATAGGCTGTGTGGCATCCCCCTCTCCTCCCATAGGCTGTGTGGCATCCCCCTTCTCCCCCCAATTCCCATAGGCCGTGTGGCATTCCCCCCTCCCCCCAATTCCCATAGGCCGTGTGGCATTCCCCCCTCCCCCCAATTCCCATAGGCCGTGTGGCATCCCCCTCTCCCCCCAATTCCCATAGGCCGTGTGGCATCCCCCCCCTCCCCCCAATTCCCATAGGCCGTGTGGCATCCCCCCCTCCCCCCAATTCCCATAGGCCGTGTGGCATCCCCCCCTCCCCCCAATTCCCATAGGCCGTGTGGCATCCCCCCCTCCCCCCAATTCCCATAGGCTGTGTGGCATCCCCCCCTCCCCCCAATTCCCATAGGCCGTGTGGCATCCCCCCCTCCCCCCCAATTCCCATAGGCCGTGTGGCATCCCCCCCTCCCCCCAATTCCCATAGGCTGTGTGGCATCCCCCCTTTCCCCCAGTCGGCTTAAGTAAAACAAAAAAAAAAGTTAAACTCACCTCTCCACTGACACCGCTCCGCTGAGCGGTCGGCTCCGTGAATGGGGTGGGCGTGGCCTGTGCCGCGTCGGCACAGGCCACGCCCACCCCATTCACGGAGCTGGCTGTAAGAAGCAGCGGCGGGCTCTGTCCCGGCCCCGCCACTGCGATCGCTGTCTTTTACCGGCAGCGATGACAGCGGTGGGGCCAGAGACAGCGCCCCCGCCGCTCCTCTATCTGCTGCCCTCTTCCGCCTGGGGCACATGCGAGCACCCAGGTCAGGGCAGCAGGTGGGCGTGGCCTGCACCGACTTGGTCCCGGCTCTGTCCCCGGCCCCGCCGCTCCTCTGGGCTCCCGCAGTGTGACAAGCAATGCGGGAGCGCCGGGAACGGGTGAGTTTTTTTTTTATTAATTTTATTTTTATTTTTTTTACATTCGCCCGATAAGGCGCACGGACATTTTTCCCCCACTTTTGGGGAAAAATAAGTGCGTCTTATAGGGCGAAAAATACGGTATGTAGGGAGGCAACTCTCAACTCATAAATTGATCAAAAAATACATTTTTATTGATTACATATTTATAATCATTACATACAATACACTCAGCATATTAAAATCCCCTAAAAAACACATAAATCGAACAATAACACACAGGACAAACCAACATAAAGGTGTGTAGGCGACGGGGAGAGTCTCACCACACTAATTGATATCAAATGCCTAGATATATATGTGCTAAAATCATTCAACAAAGTGTTCCAACAGTGCAACTGAGCATGTGCAAATCCTGCCTATGATCCGGATCACTAAAATCTATATATTTATAAAGTGCAAGTGCTACTAGTCAAACAATTAATTAAGAATTAATATTCCAACCATAACAACTCATAAACATATCAATCTACTCCATTCACCAATTAAAGAATAATATGAAAATATAATCACATGTATATATTATTAGGCATCCCAAAGGAGAACCACTGATGTATATCACAATACCAATCAAAAAATAATAAAATCACAAAGCTATCACAAAAAAACATCACCAGAAATAAAGCCAAGGTATCATGAAAATAACATGTGTGAAGTCTCCCCACCACCTATCACACCAGGAGCCACGCATTCCGTGGGCACATCACCCACTTCATCAGACTAAAACCCTGGTAACCTGGTTCTCGAGTCTAAAAGACACCAGGGTCAGGTTGCAGCTAATCCCGATTGGGGATTCCTTGATGTGTGAAACCCCTCTGGTGACCTGGGGATTCCATCCCATGGCACATGCACGGGTCTCACATTGAAGCATTAGCTGAAGAGCGCACCTACCAGCATATTCCTATGGCTGGCTGCAGCTCCTTCCTGGGCATAATTAAGTCCCGTGGGAGCCTGGATCGAGGAGAGTAAACTGCTAATCCTGGGGGGTCACACACAGGGGTACCCCAAATCGGGATGCCCCTGTAGTGTGGACAAAAAACCTAGGTAACGCTAGGGCTTTGGGTTGCATCAATACACAGAGAGATGTGACAGTTAGGCAGCAGTTACCGGGTACAGACGTGAGGTCCTCCTGCTTGTCCTCCGGTTCTTCCATGTCCTCCGGGATCTCCTCGTCCTCCTGCTGATGCTCCACCTCTTCACTCAACTGCAGAGAAAAACAATGCGATCAAAACCCCTGTCCATCAGCTTCCTGTAGCCTTTTCTCTACATTATATTAGCTCTGGGGCAAGTAGACCTAAACCTTTGCTGGCGACCGCAGGGAAGGTTCTGGCTCACAGAGACATTAAACTAATCTGCACATATTATTCCAAAAACACAGAGCAATCAATGATAAAACAACACACTTTAGGTCAGCTTTAACTCTTAAAACATTACATAAAAAAGTCCAAGCTTCTGGGGTGGTTCCCCAATCTGAGAGTATCCTCTAAGGCCAAGGATTTTAGTGACCTTCTATCACAGCAATGTTCAAAACACTGTAGCAAATTCCACCACGTGTATATAACAGCAAATGATGAGAATCTCGTGCCCACCACCTCCTTCAAAATACTCTTACCAGATAATAATAAGCTTTAGTGCCTTATTAAAAATCCTCCATGATTTATTCCTCTCTTATTGGATAGGAGAGCCGGTTAAATATTCTGATCCCCGCTTTAACAGGTGGAGGTGTGCTTGAATGCCTTATTAGATCCTCAATATTCCATTCCTCTCTTGTTATTAACAGAGCCGATTTGATATTCTTATCCCACTTTGGCTTTTAAAATTGTCCCAGATTGGACAAACCACATAGAAAGGAAAACCAAATAGAAAAATCTAGCGTAATATCGTTTTAATCATGTGCACTGGTTAAGTTAAAAATGCACTCACATAAAAACAATGTATATCAAGTATTTAGGAGACGCCAGGCAAGATTCTCACCAAACCCTCAATGTGTCTAGGCCGATTGATGTCTCAAAGGGAGGGAGGGGAAGTGAAGTATCCCTGGAGCGTAGCTTGCCCGCGTACTGATAAGATCCGTCCGCCGCCGTGTGTTGTTTTATCATTGATTGCTCTGTGTTTTTGGAATAATGTGTGCATTTAGGATCCATAGGGGTAAAGGATTAACACACGTTGAGCAATAATAATTCAATAATTTTAAGAAATATCAGCGCGGTTATATTTCATCTTTAAAACAGCATTAAACTAATCTGGCCTCCCCCCCCCCCCCCCCGCGCTATCCGTGAGCCCGGCATCGGAGACACCTATTCCTGGCAGAGGCCCATCTGATGGGGGAGGGGCATGGGTGGGCGTGGCCTAGGTACAGCTGGCTCCCATTTAAAACAGTGCCTCCGTACATGAAAGTTCTGGTGTACAGAGGTGTCCAATGGGGGGCAGGAAACAGCTGCACACACAAGTGGCGGTGGAGTTGTGCGGCAATGCAGTAAGCAGCTTTTTCTTGTCCCCCATTCATACAGAGCCTTGCGCCCATTGTGGCTTTCTCCTAATCAGGCCTCTTGGTTGTTTTTACAGCTTTTGAGCAGTTTGAATAGTGTGGCCACTTCCTGTCCTATGTGACTGCGGCAGCAAAAACGACTCCTCCGCTTCCCTGAAAAACATCCTTATCACCCGTCCAGTGCTTCCCGCGCCAAACGTCACCTGGCCACAACGCAGGTCATGTGATCACTACAGGCGCAACGCTTAGAAGGACTAATGGTAAAAATTCATGTTTCATGGTCAATCTCCCGGGTTTTGTTAGTTGCCCCGGGGGCATCCCGGATTGGCTGTGCAAAATCCCCCAGAATGTCCCAAAAAACTCACCTCTTGATGGCGCAGGCTCTCGTCCAATCAGAGCTGTTTGCCATAACTATGTCAATTGGCAAACGGCTGTGATAGACTCCAGCATAGAGCGCAATCGGGCGCATCCCCAGCCTCTATGAATGGCACAGCCTGAAGATGCAGGGGATGCTGCTGCTCTCACTCCCCATTGTAAACAATTTACAAAGGCACAGCAAACGGCTCTGATTGGACAAGAGCCCGCTCATGTGCTGTTGGACCGGGGAAAGGTAAGCTGATCCTGGAGATCTGGGGGGGGGGGGGGTCTCTCACACAGCGAGGCATCCCAATTTGGGATGCGCCAGGGGATTGCCAGCGGCCAACCCTGGAATCTTTTATATTCCAGGGCCAGCTGCCCCTGAGCACTGTTCTACTTTAAAGTGGAACAAAACCCAAGATTTTGACTATCCTGGGCTTTGGTCCTTTGCCCCCCGATCGGCGGTGCCTCGCTGTGTAAATCCCCCCAGATCGCCAAAACCAACTCACCTCATCTCGGTTCTGCCGCATGCGCGGCTGCTCGTACAATTAGCGCGCTCAGAGCTGCTGATGTCATGTCGTCTAGGCCTTTATCTAAGGCCAGCTCTGAGCGCGCCGCATCCCCCGCTTCCCTCTAACAGGGAGCGTGCCTGCGCCGGCCATTCACAAATGACTGGTGCGGTCACACGCGTCCTGTGTGTGTGCCGTTGGACCAGGAAAGAAGGTAAGTGTAGGGGGCGACCTGGGGGGTTTCACACAGTGAGGATGCCCCGGGGGGAGGGAATCGATCGGCCCAGGAATCTATTGGCGCGGGTTTTGGTCCACTTTAAAGGGCACATGCACCATGTCATGTGAATGAAAAATCACACGTGACCACATGACACCGGGGGATTGATGCAGCTGCCTGATGTTTATATTGTCGAGGGTGTCAGGAAGCAGGTGAGTTCTCCCCGGGGGGTCTCACAAAGAGGGGCATCCTGATTTGGCATGCCCCCTGGGAAAGGCCAATGGACAGCCCTGGAAGCTGGACACAGGGGGTTTTGTTCCGCTTGAAACTGGACCTTCACCATGATTTACTGAAAAGCCCAAACCCTTAAAAAACGATTTCCCAGCATCTAAAGTTAATATATTTTAAGTTTTTAGTCACTTACTTATTATTCTTTCCCACACTGGGCTGCAACTCTGTTCAGGACTTTAGGATACGGGCCCCGCCATCTTAACTCAGAAGCATCACACTTACTGAGGAGAGCGGGATAAAGTACAGGGGGCGGGTTATAGCTGTGCTTTGCTCAGACAGAGCTGGGGTCAGGAAAAGGTCAGCAATCCCAGAATGCAGAGCAGCACAGTCAGAAGGCACTTCCTGTTTGCAGGCTGCCTGATGTTCCATGAGCCGCCATCTTGGATGTTTAAAGGCTCATAACATGCAGTAGATGCAGGTAGGATGATTTTTAATGTGAGCAATCTGTATGTACAGGGTGTGGGAAACATATAAGATACTAGGCAAAAATAGCTGTATACAAAACATACAACATGACTCCGCGGGATAGAAGTAATGAATGGATAATTAAATCTCTGATCTTCACAATTCATACAAGAAAAAACTTTTCACCAGTAGTGCTCTTAAAAGCTGTGTGTCCCAACACCAGGTTTCTAAATACACGTACCGGAGTTAATCTTTCAATATGGCATAATGGTTTAAATCACTCCACAAACTGAAATGCTTCCTCTAGTAACGATGTAAATAATAGTTTCCTCATACAAGACTCCGTTAGTTGTTTTAAATTCATTAAGTGGAGGATTGAATAAAGAAAAAAAGCACACACATAGCGTAACACTGTTTTAAAAATAGATTGGTTGCAAATTTATTGCGCTTACCAGCAAGCAGAATTAAAATGCGCACATATCAAACTCCAGACGCAGACTTCTCAATGTGGGGAGAAAGCGTTACCCTCCAAATCTCCTCATTCAGGTCTTCCAGTAACTAGTTTCAATGCCGCGCTACCCCGGCCGTGGGTAACGCAGCTGAGCTCCCGCGCGCACAGCTGACTATCAAAGAACGTCTGACGTTGTGATGAGGCCACGCGTTGCCTTCCAGTTATCCTCTTTTAAATAAGAGAAAGTTTATAGTACAGATTTGGTCTGATTGGCAGAGAATATCCAAATATGTCGCTATAGTTAGCAGCGCTGTAATTGGAATGCCGCCGCACAAATTAAAAAGCTTTAAGGAGAGGATATGGTTAACTCCCTGTGCTGACGTTATCGAGCGAGGTGCATAAATTAATGACAAGGTGGTGGGCCTGCAGCCTATGAGAAAGTCCTGGTGACGAAACGCGTTGGGCGTGGCCTCATCACAACGTCAGACGTTCTTTGATAGTCAGCTGTGCGCGCGGGAGCTCAGCTGCGTTACCCACGGCCGGGGTAGCGCGGCATTGAAACTAGTTACTGGAAGACCTGAATGAGGAGATTTGGAGGGTAACGCTTTCTCCCCACATTGAGAAGTCTGCGTCTGGAGTTTGATATGTGCGCATTTTAATTCTGCTTGCTGGTAAGCGCAATAAATTTGCAACCAATCTATTTTTAAAACAGTATTACGCTATGTGTGTGCTTTTTTTCTTTATTCAATCCTCCACTTAATGAATTTAAAACAACTAACGGAGTCTTGTATGAGGAGTCTTGTATGAGGAAACTATTATTTACATCGTTACTAGAGGAAGCATTTCAGTTTGTGGAGTGATTTAAACCATTATGCCATATTGAAAGATTAACTCCGGTACGTGTATTTAGAAACCTGGTGTTGGGACACACAGCTTTTAAGAGCACTACTGGTGAAAAGTTTTTTCTTGTATGAATTGTGAAGATCAGAGATTTAATTATCCATTCATTACTTCTATCCCGCGGAGTCATGTTGTATGTTTTGTATACAGCTATTTTTGCCTAGTATCAATCAGACTGGTCTGACACAGTCTATGGACTCCTGCGTTTTGGACTTTAATTAATGTGTTAACATGCTGGTATATTATTAGATACATTTATAGCGCGGCTTTATAAAGTAGTGAAGATAGTGGAGCCTCCAGCCTACTTCTTGGTTCATTACTGTGTGTATTTGTTAAACATATAAGATAGACTCTTATTCAGGGTGGAGGTTCGCTTTTAGTACTTTCATGACTTGGGATACCATGTATGTGAAGCCCCCAGGATTACCTGTATTGTTACCTTGAGCCTGAGCCGCAAGCAACATTCCCAGCGCCCCTCCATCCATTGGGCCCAACCACACCAAACATAGAAGGGCGTGTGGCAGGTACGAGCAGCCAGCAGGGGGACACTCAGGATTGCTGGGGGGGGAATAGATACTCTAGCAATTTGCTGGAAAATGGGTGTTGGCTGGTGATCCCAAAACCCAGAATTTTGACTGTCCCAGGTTTTGGTCCTTGTCCTGGGACACCCCAATACGAGATCACCCAGGTCGCCCACCAAAACTCACATTTCCCCAGTCCTACGGCGCATGTGCGGCCTTTTCTCTAATCAGTATGCTCGACTGCGCTGGCGTCAAACCGTCTAAGACTCGGCTCCAAATGCGCTGATCATTCTCAAAAAGAAGGTGAGTATACTGGAAGCCCCGGGTAAGCCTGCCCTGGAATCTCCAGGCTGGGTTTTGGTCAACTTTAAAGTGATCCCGTTATCAAGGTAGGTCTGCGACTTTGTTAAGGTTTCTAATTTTGTCCCCATGTGTATGTAGTGACAAGTCGCCATAGGAAACACACAGTGACCATCCTAAAATAAAGTTGGGATGTCACGTGACATGTAAAGCGGACCTTCACTCTGAATAAGAGCCTATCTTATATGTTTCCCACACCCTGTACATACAGATTGCTCACATTAAAAATCATCCTACCTGCATCTACTGCATGTTATGAGTCTTTAAACATCCAGGATGGAGGCTCATGGAGCATCAGGCAGCCTGCAAACAGAAATTGCCTTCTGACTGTGCTGCTCTGAATTCTGGGATTGCTGACCTTTTCCTGACCTCAACTCTGCTCTGTCTGAGCAAAGTACAGCTATAACCCGCCCCCTGTACTTTATCCCACTCTCCTCCCCTCAGAAAGTGTGATGCTTTTGAATCAAAATGGCGGAGCCCATATCCTAAAATCCTGAACAGAGTTGCAGCCCATTGGGGGAAAGTATAATAAGTGACTAAAAACTTAAAATACATTAATTTTAGATGCTGGGGAATAGTTTTTTAAAGTGGAACAACACCCAGGGGGGGATCGGCCCGGGAATCTATAAGATTCCCGGGCGATCAGATCCCTCCCCACGGGGCATCCGAAATCGGGATGTCCCGCGGGGTGAAACCCCCCAGGAAGCCCAGAAACCTTACCTTAACCCCGTTCCAACGGCGCATGCCCGGGCTGCGGCCGCGTCTCGCGCTTCCCTCTAGCAGGGCGTTTGTGAATGGCCAGCACGGGCGCGCTCCCTGTTAGAAGGAAGTGCAAGATGCGGCCTCCAGCGCTCAGAGCCGCTGTGATTGGACGCCACTTGTACGTGCACCCCACAGCGGCTCTGAGCGCTCTGATTGGACGGGCGAGTCACGTGGGAGCGGGGTGAGGCATTTCCAGGCGTTCTGGGGGTTTTCACACAGCGGGGCACCCCCGATCGGGGTGCCCCACCGAAATGGACCAAAACCCAGGATAGTGAAAATCCTGGGTGTTGGTCCACTTTAAGGGTTTGGGCTTTTCAATAAATCATGGTGAAGGTCCGGTTTAAATGAAGCATGTGGCTGGCTGTCATGCTGCTCCCCAGCCTCAGTACCTGCCCCACCCTCCATCTATCTCTCCCAGGACAGAGATGGGCAGCTGGAGGATCAGCATGACAGCCAGCCGCTCCCTTTAAATATCACGTGACATCCCCTTATTTTCCCAGCGGGCAGACACGCCTCCCCCTTGATGATAATGGCGGCGGGTTACCTCCTGGTAAGATCTGGAGAGCTCCTTCCTGATCATGGCTCCGGCCAGGGGCTGATGCTGGGAGACTGCAGCACCGGGGGATGCGCTCTCCTCTCTCTAACTGTCCCGGAGACCCTGTCCCGCATGCGCAGACGGCCCACCGCACAGCCTGCTGGGAGATAGAGTCCGAAAACTTTTCCACAACTTTACACGGCAGTTCCAACGATGTGGGCGTGGCCCGGCAGCCGGTATATAGGTCTGGCCCCGCCCACCAGGAAGTGCCGCGCAACATGTCGCCGTCAGGGATCTGCTGCTGGTGGGCTGCGCTGCTGATGGTGGTCGCGCTGGGCGGCCGGTGTGTGGTCGGGGAGACCCCGGGGCCCAATCCGCGGGCAAAGCCGGTGCGGCTCTTCACCGAGGAGGACCTGGCCCGCTACAATGGGGAAAAGGTAACTGCTGCACACTAAATCAAGGTCACCATCAGGGCGGGACGATGCTGAAGATGGTTTCTTATTCGCGGTTAAACTATTTCTTATTCGCATTGAAACTGGTTTTGCTTATTTTCCGCTTTCTTATAAAGGAAAATGTCCATTGATGATTGTAATTATATAGAGCGCTCTGAGCAAAAGCGCATTAAAAGTGGCACAAACCCAGTATTAGCTGGCACAAAATGGCCATCAAAATGGACTATCAGGAATGTGATTATAAGGGTTAAATGGCTTTGGGCCACTGCATAAGGGTTAAATGGCTTTGGGCCTCTGCGTAAGGGTTAAATGGCTTTGGGCCGCTGCATAAGGGTTAAATGGCTTTGGGCCGCTGCATAAGGGTTAAATGGCTTTGGGCCTCTGCATAAGGGTTAAATGGCTTTGGGCCTCTGCATAAGGGTTAAATGGCTTTGGGCCGCTGCATAAGGGTTAAATGGCTTTGGGCCTCTGCATAAGGGTTAAATGGCTTTGGGCCTCTGCATAAGGGTTAAATGGCTTTGGGCCACTGCATAAGGGTTAAATGGCTTTGGGCCACTGCATAAGGGTTAAATGGCTTTGGGCCGCTGCATAAGGGTTAAATGGCTTTGGGCCGCTGCATAAGGGTTAAATGGCTTTGGGCCGCTGCATAAGGGTTAAATGGTTTTGGGCCACTGCATAAGGGTTAAATGGCTTTGGGCCGCTGCATAAGGGTTAAATGGCTTTGGGCCTCTGCATAAGGGTTAAATGGCTTTGGGCCTCTGCATAAGGGTTAAATGGCTTTGGGCCACTGCATAAGGGTTAAATGGCTTTGGGCCTCTGCATAAGGGTTAAATGGCTTTGGGCCTCTGCATAAGGGTTAAATGGCTTTGGGCCTCTGCATTAGGGTTAAATGGCTTTGGGCCACTGCATTAGGGTTAAATGGCTTTGGGCCACTGCATTAGGGTTAAATGGCTTTGGGCCACTGCATAAGGGTTAAATGGCTTTGGGCCACTGCATAAGGGTTAAATGGCTTTGGGCCACTGCATAAGGGTTAAATGGCTTTGGGCCACTGCATAAGGGTTAAATGGCTTTGGGCCACTGCATAAGGGTTAAATGGCTTTGGGCCACTGCATAAGGGTTAAATGGCTTTGGGCCACTGCATAAGGATTAAATGGCTTTGGGCCCGCTGCATAAGGGTTAAATGGCTTTGGACCACTGCATAAGGGTTAAATGGCTTTGGGCCACTGCATAAGGGTTAAATGGCTTTGGGCCCACTGCATAAGGGTTAAATGGCTTTGGGCCACTGCATAAGGGTTAAATGGCTTTGGGCCCACTGCATAAGGGTTAAATGGCTTTGGGCCACTGCATAAGGGTTAAATGGCTTTGGGCCACTGCATAAGGGTTAAATGGCTTTGGGCCCACTGCATAAGGGTTAAATGGCTTTGGGCCCACTGCATAAGGGTTAAATGGCTTTGGGCCCACTGCATAAGGGTTAAATGACTTTGGGCCCACTGCATAAGGGTTAAATGACTTTGGGCCACTGCATAAGGGTTAAATGACTTTGGGCCCACTGCATAAGGGTTAAATGACTTTGGGCCCACTGCATAAGGGTTAAATGACTTTGGGCCCACTGCATAATGGTTAAATGACTTTGGGCCGCTGCATAAGGGTTTAATGGCTTTGGGCCACTGATGGCACAGTGCAGACTGACAGAAGTGGACCCCCTGCATTGCCCAAAGTTGTCCTGGACATAAAACTGGCATCAAAGTGGGTACTGTTGCTCTTTTCAATGAAGTGAATAAGTAACACTGTGCCATCAGTGGCTCAAAGCCATTTAACCCCTTGGGGGTTAAGTGGGGTTTGGTCCACTTTAAGGTAGATCTACACTCTCCCAGAGAAGTCTGGCCTAGGGAGGGTGTAGGTCTGCATTTAGGTCTGCATTTAAAGAGGAACCCCTTGTGGCTCGCCTTGAAGACGGCCCATGTCGGGTGGGCCCCCTGGCAACGTGTGGCAGAGGCGTGCTCTGGTGGTCAGTCATTTAGATGATTCGAGGGTGGGAACATCCTGCAGAGAGAAGGATGCAGCCTCTGTAGGAGAAACCAACTGCTGCAGTATGTGCTGTGGCTTGTGGTCCCCATCCCTCAGGAGTATGCTTTTCACCTTGGCACCTAACAGGCTGTAGGTCTGCATTAACATTTCTGCCGCTGATCTATTTTCTCTTGCTGTTGGCAGGAGGGTGAGCCGATTTACATGGCAGTGAAGGGCACGGTCTTCGATGTGTCAGCCGGGAAAGGTAATGAGTCCTGATCTTTTCTGATGTCACCCAGGGCATTACCGTGAGATTATTATCTCCTTATGGATTTGTATCTTTCAGAGTTCTATGGAAAGGGGGAGTCGTACAATGCGCTGGCAGGGAAGGACTGCACGCGTGCTGTCGCCAAGATGTCCTTGGAAGAGGCAGATCTTACCTATGACACGGTGAGTGATGTCATTGGTGTTCTCAGGCTTGCTGCAGATTGTCTTCTCCAGTCATATCCGGGATGGTCCACAAGAAGAGACTGTGTCTCCACCTCCTCCTGCTGGAAACGCAAACAAGACAGAGGTTTAAAGCCCCTGTCACCCCCCCCCCCCCCATCAGTTATGTTTGTGTTTCCAAACAGGAAGCATGGGAGAGATGTTCTCTCCCTAGTTTGTTCCTTATGGGTCAGAGGAGCCAGCTTCCAACTCCCGGCCAGGTACAGGGGCAGCCTTGGAGACAGAGGCGTCCGTGTGGACTCCTTTAATCCTGTGTCCCTATTTGGTTGTTCTATCTTAGGCAGGAGGGATAGCAGAGATGCGGCTTGCGCATGTGCCGTTGGACCGGATAGGAAGGTAAGTATATGGGGCACATGGGGGGATGCCCTGGGGGGGGGATTGATCGGCCCGGGAATCCTATAGATTGCCGATCATCGTGGGTTTGGTCCACTTTAAAGAAAGCTGAATGTCTTTCTAATGCAGGGCTCATGGTGTGGGAGTAGGTTAGTTTAGCATCCCCTGCTGACGTTTCCTAGCCTAGATTTGGGCATTTAAAATAGCAAGTGAAGCTTACCTTGCCGGCCCTGGCCGCCCATTCCCTCGCTGACCGGTGGAAACTGCCGCTCCGTGACCGACTGCCTGATTTAGGCAGTCCACTGCTCCGAGCATGTGTGCACCCACTGCTTGTGTTTGTCTCACTGCACGGATTAAATGTGGAGGAAAAATTCCTGTGTCTGTGAAAGCATACAAAGCATATATGTTCAAAAATCTAAGGTAGGTATAGTCCCCAGTTTTAATGGTGACATCCTGCCATCTTTTACCTAAACACATCTGGTGCTGCTGGCATTCTTGATTTACCATCTGCACCGGGTGCACATATCTAGAGTAGAGGTGAGTGTTTCCAGGCGTTCTAGAGTAGAGGGCGCATTTCCGGGTCTTGTTAATGTCCGTCCAGCATAACCAGCGTTATCGATGGATGCTGTGGTCTTGCAACATTGCAAAGGAATCCTCATATTCTCAGAAGCAGCAGGCTCTTCCACTTCTGGGGCGCACAGGCTTCTCTCTTGTGCTTCTGGCATCCTCCACCTTTTGCCATGGAGGAAGGCAGGGCAGCCATATCAGCACCACATTCCCGGTGGGCAATCCATTGTCATGGGTGCAAGAAGCCCACTGTCATATCTTGTAGATTCTAGGGACCGTTTTTTGGTCCACTTTTGAAACGGGAAACATTTTGCTGGCCCGGAGTCTAAAATACTCCAGGGCCGGACGATCAGTTACCCCAAATGGTAACCCCTGCTGCTGAGGCGTGCTCCGGCATCCTGTCATTCAGGTAGGGATGGGAGCATGGCGGAGACCACAAAGAGCCCAGGGATGCGGCCTCCTCCGTATCTCTTTGCCGTTACCTTGCTACAAACACCTGAATGCTGTGCACGATGGGACAGGACCTGTGCATGCACTGTGGGACCAGCGGAAAGGTGTGCTTTAGGGCAATTCGGGGGGGTAAACACGGGGACGGTCCAAAACAGAATGCCTTAGGGACAAGGACCAAAACCCTGGATAGTGAAATCCGAGGTTTTGGTCCACTTTAAGCTTTTGAAGGCATTATGTATAGCCTGGGATTGCTAGAGTCCCCCAATTGTTTTTTTTTTTTTTTTTTTTTTTTTTACGCTTGTTTTCCTATTGCATCATGTGGAGAGCAGGTGACCTGACACTTGATACACAGCATAGTGAACATTACAGAAGGACCGACGTTTCCTGCTAAATAAATAATAAGACACAGAGGCGGCTGGAATCCGCCTGTATATCGCTTTCCTTTTTTTTTTTTTTTTTTTTTTTTTTTTTTCCTTCCATTTAGTATTAGTCTTGGATACTTAGCTTGATAATCATTTATCATACATTTCCAAGTTTGGGTAGATATAACATCATTATGGGAAAATATATCTCTGCGGTTACGTGCGGAGTAGCATATAAAGAAGAATGAGAGAGAAAAATAGAGAAAAGAAAGGAAACAAAAGAAAGAGAAAGGAAGAGAAAAGGGAAAGAAAGCAGAAGAAGGAAAAAAAAAAAAGAGAGTGAAAAGAAAAGAGAGTGTATATCGCTTTCCTGCTGCTGCTCTCCTTTCTGTTATACTGGGTAAGCCACTCCCAGCTTTTCAGAATTCCCAGTAACAGCAGCCTTTGTATGTTTCACCTTTTAAAGCAGAACAAAATTTGAATGCCCTTTGGGATGCCCTGCTGTGTAAACCCCCCCAGAAATCACAGTAAAACTCACCTCTCCTCCCTACAACAGGGCACGTCCGAGCTCTCATCTAATTAAGAGCTCTTTGCTGTGTTTACTTCCTTTGTGATTGAAATCAATGGGGAGCGCGGGGTGCTGCACCCCACATTTCCCTAGCCTCATGCGTGCTCATGCCCCAGCCTGTATGAATGGCTGGGCCAGGAATGTGTGCATGCCGCAGTGGCAGCGCACACTTCCCATTGTAAACAATCAAAGCCATTTGCCAAAAGGCAAAGGTGAGTTTTTATGGGCAACCTGGGGAGTTTCATACAGTGGGGCATCCCAATATGGCCCTGTGGAAAAGCCAGTGGCCAGCCCTGGAATCTTTTAGTTTCTAGGCTGGCTGCTGATGGGTCTTGTTCAGCTTTAGGCCAGTTTTGTTTTAGATACACAACTCAATACTGGGATGCACTTTTAGAGTAGAACTATTTTTTAAGGTGCACCCTAACTTTTCGCTTTTACTTTTCAAAATATTCATTTTGTGTATTCAGAGTGTCCCTAATGAGATTTTAAATTCCTAGATTGAAAAGAAAATCTCCCTCACAGTTCCCTTTAGGTTCTAATCCTTTTATTATGAACCTATCTTTAAAATGGACCTGAACCCTTTATTATGACCATCCCTGGTTTAAGTCAGTATTGACACCACTACCACTTTAAGTATATATATATATATAATATATATATATATATATATATATATATATAATCACACACACACTATGGGATGCCCAACATTCATAAACTTCATTTATTCCAAATATCCAGTAAAATCAAGCAGGCATCAGGGCGATAAAAGTGGTGCTGCTACTCATTTCCGAGCCTCAGGGTCTTTCTATCTATTTATCCGTGAGTGTGTTTTTTAAATGATTTAACAATACTACTAGTCTAATGAACTAACAATTAAGCTAGCTAATAATGAATATTATTTTAATTGAGTCGTTTCCTTAAAGTGGACCAACCACCCGCTTGGACGATTCCTTTCAGCAAACAGCTCTGATTGTTTACAATGAGGAGCATGGGCGGCTGCATCCCCGGCAGCGTGTGTGCGCGCTTCCCCCTTAGTCATTAAGATAAGCCGGGGTGGGAGCACGCGCTTTCTATTGAAGGCAATCAGAGTTCTTTGCTGAAGTAAACACGGCAAAGCTCTCTGATTGGACGAGAGTCTGCATATGTGCTGTTGGACCAAGGAGAGGTGAGTTTTACTTGGTGAACGGGGGTTTAAACTGCAGGGCATCCCAATACAGGATGCCCTGGGGACATGGAAAAGAAAACCGGGAAAATAAAATTCCGGGGTTTTGTTCTGCTTTTAATCATATATGATTCTGCAGTGCGCTCAAATGTCAGCCGAGGCCAAAATTTGGAGGGGTGTCCCAGCATCGGATGGGACAGCTTGCATAACTCACCCCCCTCCATACTTCTTATTTGTGTTCTGTGTAAAGGTGTCAGAAAAAATCGATTCCGTCAAATATCGTAATATTTCATTAGACAATACTAGTATCAAGAAATATGTACGAATCGATCTTTTATAAACTATTTATAAGTAAGTAAAAAGAAAAAGGGGATGCCCCAAATCCCCTAGACAGGGGGTAAAACCAGAGAGTAAAACCAGAGACTAACACTGGCACTCTGTTATATATGAATCATATTAAAGTTTATTTGAAAATCTAGGTCACATACTAAGACACATTAAAAGAAATTTATAAGTAACATTTACTCCCGACCACTAGTTGGCAGCGCACTGCACAAGAACCTGTTATTCACCAGCTCTGTCCCGCCCGCAGCAAGAATCGAAGAGATCCTGTGAGAGTTGTCCTGCGTTATGTATTTGTGAATGTTGTATTGATGTGTAGATTAGGTTTTCGAAAGCTATATTCATAAAAAAAAATCACAATGTATCGTCTTTGAGACAGAATCTGAATATATCAGGATATATTGTATCGTGATACATATCGTATCGCCAGATTCTTGACAATTCCCACCCCTAGCTCTGTGTATTAAGCGTGTGGCTTGCCGTGTAACGTGTCTCCTGTGTCTCTCTCTAGACGGGGCTGACGGAGGAGCAGCTGCAATCTCTGGATGATATTTATAAGAACGTCTACTTGAAGAAATACCCGATTGTCGGCTATACTGCCAGGCGGATCCTAAACGACGACGGGAGCCCCAATGCCGACTTCAAGCCCGAGCACCAACCACATTTCACCATCAAAGATGAATTCTGAAGAGGGAATCTTTTAGGGGATTGGGGGACAATAGAGGAACCACTATTTTCGTTTTTTATCAAGATTTTGTAACAATGGATCATTGTGCTTCTTGCCATGTACAATCTGATTTTCTGTCTTCTGGACCACAGTCAACAAGCACTGCTATAGTCCTCTGATGGCCATACACCCTACATTCTTATTGGCTGCCTTTTCCTAGGCCATGATGAGCCAAACATGTGTTTGGCATTGCTGCAGTCCTCTGATGGCCATACACCCTACATTCTGATTAGCAGTGGGGTCAGATTTTAGTATGTTTTTTTCCTACTTCCAGTCATGTGACAGAGTCTTTTTTGGGGGGGAAAGGGGGTTCTCTTGGACGACCCCTTAATGTGGAGGGTTTAGATGGGGAAGGGGGAGTTATTCCCCTTGTAATTCTCTCAATTTGAACACGGTATACACTTGTTACTTAAAAGGTTGTATGTTTATTATTGTACACTGGGATAGGTTATCACAGTGTTGCTTTCATATTTACATCATTTTCCAATATTGCTTATTCAGCATCTGTGCATTTAGATACATTTCTTCAACATATTTTACTTCACATATTTTACTCAGTATCTGTACAACTCCAGAGATATGTAATTGTCTTTTACTCTGTGCAAATGAGACCAGGTCCTATTACGGAGCGTTGTCCCAATCAAATACAGTTTGTAGCAAGCTTGTAGGTTTCATGTACACTCAGTTGTAGCAAGTAATAATGTGCAAACGTTTCACTCTTTCCGAGCTTCTTCAGTGCACTCTGTGTCGTCTAGTTTTATATAACAGAATATACAGTTAAACAGATATTCCTTGTCAAGTGTTTTAGGTTGTACTTGTATGTTCTAATCAAAAACATACCTCTTATTCAACTAGTACATAGTGAGGGAGCGCTTGCTTCCAGCCGCCTTAATTATTCCTTAAGAGCCTGCAAGTTACAGTGGGCTCATTAGTTTGTAAGCAGTAGGGGCTAAAATTGATATACATTTAATAGAAAGAAGGACCAGGAAGAATACAATAAGATCATAGACGCAGCACACGAACATAAAATAATTGAGAAACACACATGGGACTTTCTGAAGGTACAACACCCAATTACTCAAACTTTCTATGCATTACCCAAAATACATAAATCAAGAACTAACCCCCCCGGGACGCCCCATAGTGGCAGGTATAGGCTCCCTCACGAGCAGGGCCAGTGAGTACATAGATTCATTCCTAAGACCATTTGTAGAATCACTGGCGTCCTATGTTAGAGACACACCCCACCTTCTCCAAATCCTAGAAGACATGACTGTTCCCCAAGATTCATTATTAGTCACTTTAGACGTAGAAGCATTGTATTCAAGCATCCCACATTCATCAGGACTGAAAGCAATCAAATACTATTTGGACCAGTTAGACATCCAGGAACAAGATCATAATCACTTTATCCTGGACCTACTACATTTCATACTTACGCATAATACTTTTTTGTTCAACACCCAACTTTACAATCAAACACAAGGAACAGCGATGGGCACGATCTGTGCACCATCTTACGCAAACCTATACCTAGGCCACTGGGAGGGTGAATTATGGGGAGATGAGAGCCTTCAGGAACACACTAGGCACATCATCACATGGCATCGCTACATAGATGACGTGCTGATCATCTGGGGAGGCAATGAAAATCAGCTAGAAGCATTTGTATCATCTATCAATGACAATAAGTACAATCTTAAATTCACAGTAGAATATGACACTAATGAAGTGAGCTTCCTAGATCTAAAAATAAAGAAGGACGAAACAGGGACAGTTTCTACGAATTTCTATCGTAAACCATCAGCAGCAACCCTAAAAAACAGTATCCCCTACGGAGAATATCTCAGGGCAAAACGTAACTGCACCAATCAAGAGGATTTCAAGATAGCAGCAGAGGGCATTAGAAGTAGGCTAAGGGAAAGGGGGTACTCTAATAAAATCCTAAAACGGGCATACCAGAGAACACAAGCAAGAACTAGAACAGAAATTATACATACAACCCGAAAAAAACAACAACTTAGGGATTTTACCCCCTTCATACTTACTTATAATTCACAACACCAACAAATTAGAAAAATCCTGAACAATCACTGGTACATCCTCCAAAAGGACCCGCAAATAGGGAGATTTATATCAGAAGCCCCAAAACTAACATTCCGTAAGACTAAATCAATCAAAGACGAATTAGTAAAGAGCCATTTCGTCGAGGAGAAAAGAAACACCTGTTGTAAAACCGTGGGCACATACAAATGCCAAAGTTGCTCGATGTGCAGGCACATAAAAGAAGGACAGACCATAGAACTACCGGATGGACAGATAATTAACCAAAGACACTTTGCAAACTGCAATAGCACGGATGTAATATACATTCTTATGTGCACATGCCCAAACTTTTATGTGGGAAAGACCAATAGGAAACTGAAACTTAGAATGTATGAACACATTAGAGACATTAAGAACAGAAACACCCTCACCCCGGTGGGTAAACACTGGGCCCTTAAACATGAGGGCTCCCCCATAGGTGCAACCTTTCAGGTACTAGACAGAATTCACGCGCACCCTAGAGGAGGCGACATAAGGAAAACTACACTACAGAAAGAAACAAAATGGATCGTGACACTGAAAGCCCTCACCCCCCCTGGTATTAATGACTCATGTAGTTTTGTGCCTTTCCTCAAATAATACCCCCATACTGTTCCATGCAGCTCATTTTAATGCCCTTCCCTAAATAGTACCCTTATACTTCCTCCCCGTAGTCCCCCAAAACACTGTAACCCAATAAGATCCCAGAATCCAGCTAACACTAGCAATAATTAGCCAAAATAGTCTTATCACTACATTACCAGAAGGATCACCTAACCAAAGCCCAGATATCTATAAAACTATCACAAAAAAACAAAACGGGTAGTCACACAATAGAATAATGCTCACACACAGTAATAGTCACAGGAGTATAAGTTATTAGACACACAGCATCCCGTAATATTTTAATGTTTGAAATATTGTGATTTACAGGTAGACAATCAACTGTAAAGGCAGCGTTTCTTTTCTAGCCGCCAGTACTTAATAAAACTATATCTAGAAAGCGTTGGTTTTCCCCTTCCTTCTAAAGTATATACCAAGGCTACGGGAAGATGGCGCTTACTATCTCCATAGTGCGGCCGAGGGCCGCCCAGCCCGCTATGACGTATAGCGTCATTCAGAAGGGACTGCCTTAGGGCAGTAGGATGCAGAGGAGACGGACGCGCCGCGCCCCGCCCCCTATGACGTCCCTGGGCGGCCCCCCGGAACGCCGAGACCGCCCTGCCTCCGCTATACTCAGCGCGCCACGCCAGATATAAATTGGCGCGCTGGGAGGAAGCAGACATGCCGGTCTCGCCGCCTGTCAAGACACAGGATCCGTGCATGGACGGTAAGTTCCACGACCCGAGCCCTAACTAAAATCTGAATCTGTACAGGCTCTCATATTTAATCAATACCCAAATCCTTCTTTTGCTTCATGTTCTAGAGCCTGTACCAGAATAATAGGACAGTTTGGTCAGCCCACAGAGGCGCAGTATAAGAAGGAGAAACTAGGTAAATTTCTATTAAATGTATATCAATTTTAGCCCCTACTGCTTACAAACTAATGAGCCCACTGTAACTTGCAGGCTCTTAAGGAATAATTAAGGCGGCTGGAAGCAAGCGCTCCCTCACTATGTACTAGTTGAATAAGAGGTATGTTTTTGATTAGAACATACAAGTACAACCTAAAACACTTGACAAGGAATATCTGTTTAACTGTATATTCTGTTATATAAAACTAGACGACACAGAGTGCACTGAAGAAGCTCGGAAAGAGTGAAACGTTTGCACATTATTACTTGCTACAACTGAGTGTACATGAAACCTACAAGCTTGCTACAAACTGTATTTGATTGGGACAACGCTCCGTAATAGGACCTGGTCTCATTTGCACAGAGTAAAAGACAATTACATATCTCTGGAGTTGTACAGATACTGAGTAAAATATGTGAAGTAAAATATGTTGAAGAAATGTATCTAAATGCACAGATGCTGAATAAGCAATATTGGAAAATGATGTAAATATGAAAGCAACACTGTGATAACCTATCCCAGTGTACAATAATAAACATACAACCTTTTAAGTAACAAGTGTATACCGTGTTCAAATTGAGAGAATTACAAGGGGAATAACTCCCCCTTCCCCATCTAAACCCTCCACATTAAGGGGTCGTCCAAGAGAACCCCCTTTCCCCCCCAAAAAAGATTTAAACGAGAAACGGAGGGTGGGGACCACTCACCATTCCTAGTTCGGCAAAATTAAGGGTGAGCTCTACTTGTCCTCACCCTTACCCCCATACCATGTGACAGAGTCCTTTGGAGAATAAATGTATAGGCTGTGGGGGAGGGGCTAGTTAAGCTACCCAATGAGGTACTAGGGGGGCAGGGATTGGTCTTGTGGCTCAGCTGTGCCTCTTTTATAAGACCGGTCAAATGTGGTTTTGATAGCAGCAGAAAGAGCTGATAGGCTGATGAAACATTAACAGTGTGATAGGGTTAGTTTTGGGGGAATATGTTATTTTTGGAGTTTTTTTTAGAAATCTGACGTGAAAACCACTACCTGGCAGTTCAGCTTGGTCTCTTCTTGGTGGTGGTTTGTGGTGTATGAAACGGGCTTTTAGGGGATTGGGGGACAATAGAGGAACCACTATTTTTGTTTTTTATCAATATTTTGTAACAATGGATCATTAGGCTTCTCGCCATGTACAATCTGATTTTCTGTCCTCTGGACCACAGCCAACCAGCATTGCTTTAGGAAAATACTGGCCACACCCCTTACAATCTGATTGGCTGCTTTCTCCTAGGCCATGATGAGCCAAGCGTGAATGTGTCCGGTATTGCTGCTGTCCTATGCTGGCCATACACCCTACATTCTGATTAGCATGAAGGTGGAGTCCAATTTAAGTATGTTTATTTCCTTCTTCCTTTCCAGCCGTGTGACTGACATCTCTGGAGAATAAATGTATAGGCTATGGGGGAAGGGCTAGCTAAGCTATCCAATGAGGTACTAGGGGGGCAGGGATTGGACCTGTCTTGTGGCCCAGCTGTGCCTCTTCTATAAGACCGGTCAAATGTGATTTTGATAGCAGCAGAAAGAGCTGATAGGCTGATGAAACATTAACAGTGTGATATGGTTAGTTTGGGGGGAATAAGTTATTTATGAAGTTTTTTTTTTTTTTTAGAAATCTGACTTAATATTTAAACAAAGTGAGAACCACTACCTGGCAGTTCAGCTTGGTCTCTTCTTGATGGTGGTTTGTAGTGTATGAAACAGGGGCTTTTAGGGGATTGGGGGACAATAGAGGAACCACTATTTTCTTTTTATCAAGGTTTTGGAACAATGGATTGTTGTGCTTCTTCCAATGTACAATCTGATTTTCTGTCCTCTGGACCACAGTCATTTGCTGTAGGCAAATACTGGCCACACCCCTTACAATCTGATTGGCTGCCTTCTAATGATGAGCCAAACGTGAATGTGTCCGGTATTGCTGCAGTCCTCTGATGGTCCTACACCCTACATTCTGATTAGTGTGAAAGTGGAGTCAGATTTTAGTATGTTTATTTCATTCTTCCTTTCCAGTCGTGTGACTGACATCTCTGGGGAATAAATGTATAGGCTATGGGGGAGGGGCTAGCTAAGCTATCCAATGAGGTACTGGGGGGGGGGGGTACTAGGGGGCAGGGATTGGACCTGTCTTATGGCTGTGATTTTGACAGCAGCAGAAAGAGCTGATATGCTGATGAAACACTGTGTGGTTTTTTTTTTTTTTTTTTTCCTTAGGAATCTGACTTAAGTGGACCAACACCCTCCCGGATCTGCCTGGGAATCTATAAGACTCCCGTCCCGATCCGATCCCTCCCAGCAGGGCATCCAAAATCAGGATGCCCCGCTGTGTGAAACCCCCCAGGAACCTTACCTTGATCCCGATCCAACGGCGCATGCGCGGGCCACGGGCGCATCTCGCGCTTCTCTCTTCTCTCCGCCCGCACCCTGCTAGAGAGAAGCGCGAGATGCGGCCGTGGCCCGCGCATGCGCCGTTGGATCGGGATCAAGGTAAGGTTCCTAGGCGTCCTGGGGGGTTTCACACAGCGGGGCATCCTGATTTTGGATGCCCTGCTGGGAGGGATGCGGCTGCCAGCATGCTCGAAACTGCTGTGGTTGGACGCGCATACCACAGCGGCTCCGAGTGCGCTGATTGGACGAGCAGCCACGCATGTGCCGTAGGAGCAGGATGAGGTGAGTTTTTACGAGCGATCGGGGGGGTTTCACATAGCGGGGCACCTCCGATCGTTGTGCCCCGGGGAAGTGGACCAAAACCCAGGATAGTCAAAATCCTGGGTGTTGGTCCACTTTAATATTAAAACAAAGTGAAAACCACTGCTTGGCAGTTCAGCTTGGTCTCCTCTTGGTGGTGGTTTGTGGTGTGTAAAATGGGGGTTTGTTTTATGACTTCCAACATGGACCCCATTACTTGTAGTACAATTTGATACATATGGTGCTGGTAGAACGATATTATCAGTGTATTCTAAGTATGTCACACACCCCACTTCAAACATTAATAATTACACTAGGGTTAACGCACCGCTAGGTGGCAGCATTGCAGAGAACTCTCCAAAAAACTTCAACAGGCCCCTCCCGGTCTATACATACCTGGTACCTCCCAAGAACCTCCCAGTGTTGTTCTCTGCAAGGTGGCGACAAGACAGAAGAAAGAAGTCTCCTGCTTGCAGGTAGCCGGGGTATCCCCCCGGCCCCCCCCCCCGTGGTCTATTTCTGCCCGGCTCTTGTTTGAGAGTATACTATTTAATGGCAGCCTCCCAGCTTCGGCTGTAGGCCGGGCAAAAAGGTAGCCGGCACCATTGGTGCCTAGGAGATTAACTCCTCCGCTCGACCCTTCATTGCGGGGCATAGCGGGATTCCCGGAGTGGTGATCCGGATGTGGGATGCCCCATTTAATAGGAGGTTAGCGGTCAGGATGTGCCTAGCCCTGGGATATTGTTATTTCACATTCCGGGGTGTGGGGCGCGCTTGGGACGGTGACATGCTGTGTGAGTGTGGCTGCTGCGCTGCTACATTGTGAGGCTTTTCGTGATTTTTACTGTGACTACCTTTATTGCAAGTTTTGCCTGGGTGTCCCTCTGTCCCCCTGTCTGTGTGTCTGTCCTCTCCCCTCAGGAGCCGGGGGGGGCGGGGCCTCGCGGCGCGCTTGCAGCCTGCGGGTCCAGTCTGCACAGGGGGGGGGAACTGAGTATCAGTGTGTGGGTCTGTGTCTGGTGCGCACTGGGAACCGGCGGGTTGCTCCGCCGGTCCCGTCCTTGAGGTCTGAGCGCGGTCTCCGCCGGCTGACGCTGCCAGGGGGCGGGGTCGCGCGCACGCAGGCCGCGCACTGATTGGATGTCCCGGAGGGGCGGGGCCTTCTCGGCTCCCGCGCTCCCGGAGCTTGTCTTCTCCTCCCTCACAGCGCTGTGTGCGGGCCGCCATCTTCTGCGGTGCCTGGCTGCGCGGTTTCTCTCTCCCTCTCAGGTAGGCGTTTTTAGTTTTCTTGCGATGGCCCCTCGGATTGCGTCCTCTCCTCCTCCTCCTCCTTCCTCCTCGCTCCGGCGCATCTTTAAGGTGCTGGTTTGTATTAACCATTTCCTGTGTCTTTGGTTACTGGGGGGGGGGGTGGTGTAAGGGGGGTTTTGTATGTTATGTTGGTTTTTGGTATATGGTGCTGGATTGACGCCTGTCCCTCTCCCTTTGTGTCTTTCAGATCCTGGGATCCCGTCTGGCAGGGCTCTCCCGGTCATATATACCTGGCTCGTGGGGGGTGTTTTTTCATTGCAATATATATATATATATATATATCTTTATATATATTTATATCTTTATATATTTTTATAAGGGTCTTATGCTATTCCCCTGGGTCAGGATCTTGTGACTATCCTTAGACAAGTGTTAGGTTATTAAGGGGCATCCCGGGTCGCGTACCGCATAAATCCCTGGGTTCTGCGAATACCATAAATTTCACCACATGGAGGCTGCCACAGATACCGGGAATGGTTCTTCGGGACAATCCAAGGTGTGCGGGGGTTGTGGGACTCCGCTCCAGGGAGATGATGTCATTTTGTGTATCCCTTGTGCACAGCAGAACATTGCACGGCAGTCCAGTACTCCGGTGCCTAGCACTTCTTCAACCGCGCCATCTCCCTCTCCCCCTCGCTTATTCCGGACCCCGTGTGACGTTGTCCTGGGCGGGGATTCGCAGTTTGATGTATGTGCCCGCTTGACCAGCCTTGAGAAGCGGTTTTCTGCTATAGCCGCTCAGAAGGTTTCAGCTAAGCGGAAGCATCTGTCTCCGCCTCCGCCGGATTCAGATGAGGAAGTGGTGGGAGATCTGGATTGGTCGGATCATCCCCGTGAAGAAGGTGAGCTCATTGAGGAAGAAGATTCTGATGTTCAGCAGTTGCTGGGTTCTGAGGGGGATCAGGATGATGGCCTCCCTCTCGATTCCTCTACCATTCTGAGCCAGATGTTTGAGGTTTTGGATTTGGAGCCTCCGGTTGTTGCTCCTAGGCCTAAGGGTCAGCTTTTTGGGGTGTCCAAGCAGCGTTTGGAGTTTCCCAGCCAACAGCATTTTGAAGAAATTGTTTTCAAGCAATGGGAGCAACCTACACGTCTTGTTGGTGTGCCGTCTAGCTGGGATAGGAAGTATCCCTTTCCGGCGGAATTGATGAAGCGTTGGTCTGTTCCCCCTGAGGTAGATACTCCGGTCCTGGGACTGTCCAACACGGCGGTCGTGCATTCCCCTGACATGACTTCGCTCAGGGACGGCGAGGATCGCCGGGTTGATCAGCTTGCCCGTCACGGTTTTGTATGTGCGGGTTCGGTGTTAAGGCCTGTCTGTGCTTCGGCCCTGTTGACTTTTGCTGTCAAGTCTATTGTCAGGGACTTGGGGGTGGATCTCGAGCCCACCAATGCTTTTTTGTCTTTTATCCTGGCCGCTCAGGAGGATGCCATGCTGATGTGTGGCAGGGCTACTGCCTTGCTGGTGGCTATCCGGCGCTGTGTGTGGTTGAGACAGTGGACGGCTCAAAAAGATCGCTCACGGCTCTGCCCTTTTTGGGTTTGAGGCTTTTTGGTGAGAGGCTGGATTCTGTTGCCAAGGGAGGTAAGTTACCTCAGCGCAAGAAATTTCGCCGTTCCTTTCGGGGGATGGTCTCGTTCAATCCGTCCTTTCGGGGAGTCGGAGCCGGTAGAGGTGCGGGCTCCTCGGCCCCCAGGGGCGCCAGTTGGAATAGGGGCAGAGGCCGTGGCCGCCCCATTCGCGTCTGGGGTGCCAAGCCCAAGCCGGCTGCCAAGCCCACCCAGCAATGAGGGGGCGCCCTCACCCGTTCGGGTGGGGGGGCGGTTGCAACTTTTCTCCCGGGTGTGGGACCAGGAGGTCCCGGACAGATGGATCCGGGAGGTGGTTTCGGCCGGTTACAAGTTGGAGTTCGAGTCCCGTCCTCCTCCAAGGTTCTTCAGGTCTCGGGTGTCTTTGGATCCTTTGGCCGCGCAGGGGCTCCTGGCGGCAGTAAGGAATCTTCTAGATTTAGCTGTCATTTGCCCGGTTCCTCCTTCAGAGGTGGGGCGCGGGTTTTACTCCAATCTCTTCACGGTTCCCAAAAAGGACGGGTCCTTCCGTCCTATTCTGGATTTGAAGTTCCTCAACAGGTTTATTCGTCCTCGGAAGTTTCGCATGGAAACCCTGCGGTCTGCGATCGGTTCGCTTCGGCAGGGGGACTTTATGACGTCCATAGACATCAAGGATGCGTACCTGCACGTGCCGATCTTTCCTGCTCATCAGCGGTTCCTTCGTTTCGTGGTGGGGGATCGGCATTTTCAGTTTGTGGCTCTTCCGTTCGGCCTCACCTCTGCTCCGAGAGTGTTCACCAAGGTGTTGGCAGGGGTGATGGCCCTGCTCAGGGGATTCGCATTGTGCCTTACCTGGACGATCTTCTCATCATGGCTTCTTCCTTCAGTCAAGCAGAGGGGGACACCAGCACGGTGGTGTCTATGTTGGAGAGGTTCGGCTGGGTGATCAATTTCCCCAAGTCCTCGCTGGTTCCGGCCAGGGTGGTGACCTTTTCTGGGGATGTCGTTGGACTCCTGCCAGCACAGTGTTTCTTCCTCAGGCCAAGGTTCTGTTGATTCAGGAATTGGTCCAGCTGCTCCTCTCCCATCCTCATCCGTCCATTCGTCTGGGGATGAGACTGGTGGGGTTGATGGTGGCCTCGTTCGAGGCAGTTCCCTTTGCTCAGTTTCATACGAGGACTCTTCAACTTCATCTTTTGGCGTCTTGGAACCGGTGTGCGGGGGCGTTGGATCGGTCCTTCCGGTTGTCCCCTCGGGTTCGGCAGTCCCTTCTGTGGTGGTTGGTCTCGGACAACCTTCTGAAGGGCAGGTCGTTTCTGACTCCACTTTGGGAAACTGTCACTACGGATGCCAGTTTGTCAGGCTGGGGAGGTTTTTGGAAGGATCATCGGTTTCAGGGGCAGTGGGACCCTCAGGAGGCCCACTTGCCCATCAATGTTCTGGAATTGCGAGCCATCAGGTTGGTTCTGTCTCGCTTGACGCATCATTTACAAGGTCTGCCGGTTCAGGTTCGCTCAGACAATCAGACGGCGGTTGCTTACATCAATCACCAAGGCGGGACTCGCAGTCTGGGTGCCCACAGGGAAGTGTCTCTGATTTTGGTCTGGGCGGAGACTCATGTCCCTTGCATCTCGGCAGTTTACATTCCGGGTGTGGAAAACACAGAGGCGGATTTTCTGAGCCGGTGTGCGTCCCGTCGGGGGGAGTGGTCTCTCCATCCCCAGGTGTTTCGGTCACTTTGTCTCCGGTGGGGGACGCCGGAGGTGGATCTGTTTGCCTCTCGTCACAATCACAAGCTTCCGTCCTTTGTGTCCCTGTCCCGGGACCCTCTGGCTCTGGCGGCGGATGTCATGTCCCTGAGCTGGAGGGACCTGGGGTTTCTTTATCTGTTTCCTCCGATTCCCATGCTAGGCAGGGTTCTGTGAAAGTTGGTTATGGAGGGAGTTCCCGCCATTCTCGTGGCTCCAAGGTGGCCAAGGCGGGTGTGGTTCGCGGACATCGTTCGTCTGGCCGTAGATCAGTTCGATCTGCCTCTTCGGCCAGATCTTCTCACTCAGGGTCAACTATGTTACCCCAGTTTACAAACGCTGGCTTTGACGGCTTGGCTGCTGAAACCTCCATCTTAAAGGAGGAGGGTCTTTCGGATGCGGTCATTCAGACTCTTATTAGTGCCAGGAAGAGATCTTCTTCTTCCATCTATTACAGGTATTGGAGATCTTATATTGATTGGTGTGAGGCTAGGTCTTGCCTTGCCGGGTCTTTTCTGTGTCTAGGATTTTGGAGTTTCTTCAGTCGGGGCTGGACTCCGGTCTTCAGCTGAGTACCTTGAAGGGGCAGGTTTCTGCTTTGTCTATTTTTGTCCAGAAATCTTTTGCTAGTCATTCCTTGGTCAAGACTTTTTTCCAGGGGGTTTCGCATGTGCGGCCTCCAAGGAAGCCTTTGCTCCCAGTGTGGGATTTGAATTTGGTTCTTTCCGCTCTTAAGGCTCCTCCTTTTGAGCCTTTGCGGGATGTCGCTTTGTCCATTCTTACTCAGAAGGTTGCCTTTCTGGTGGCCATCACTTCGGTTCGGCGTGTTTCAGAGCTGGCAGCTTTGTCTATTCAGGCTCCTTATTTTGAGGATCATCAGGACAAAGTGGTTTTTCGTTACAAGTCAGATTTTCTCCCTAAAGTGGTCTCTGCTTTTCATCTTAACCAGGACATTGTTCTTCCTTCCTTGTCTCCTAAGCCTAAGAATGTCAAGGAGAGTGCTTTGCACTGCTTGGATGTGGTACGATGTGTCAGGTACTATCTACGTGCTACGTCTTCTTTTCGTAAGACTGATGCCTTTTTTGTTGTGCCATGTGGCCCTAGGAAGGGTTTGGCTCCGGCCAAATCTTCCATTAGTAAATGGATTCGTCAGGCCATTGTTGGTGCTTATTCGGCTAAGGGGAAGGATCCTCCTTTCCGAGTTACTGCTCACTCTACTCGTGCGGTTGGTGCGTCCTGGGCTTTTCAGCACCAGGCTTCGGTTGAACAAGCGTGTAAGGCTGCAACTTGGTCTTCTGTTCATACTTTTTCTAAGTTCTATAAGGTTGATGTGCGGGCTTCAGCGGATGCTGTTTTTGGCCGTAAGGCTTTGCAGGCTGCAGTGGTTTGAGTTTTTTCTGCGTTATTGCCTGTTCGGATACCCACCCTTTTCTGGACACTGCTGTTGGATGTCCCTAGTGTAATTATTAATGTTTGAAGTGGGGTGTGTGACATACTTAGAATAATACCATTTTGTGAATACTCACCTGTAAAATGGGTATTATAAGTATGTCACACACCCCACTTCACCCGCCCTTTTCGGTATCCTGGCTCTTTATTTGGTGAAGTTTAGTTCTTTACGTTGAGGGTTACATTGTTGGTTCTGGTACCTTGTCTTACTGCTGTTCTAATACTGGGAGGTTCTTGGGAGGTACCAGGTATGTATAGACCGGGAGGGGCCTGTTGAAGTTTTTTGGAGAGTTCTCTGCAATGCTGCCACCTAGCGGTGCGTTAACCCTAGTGTAATTATTAATGTTTGAAGTGGGGTGTGTGACATACTTATAATACCCATTTTACAGGTGAGTATTCACAAAATGGTATTTTTTTTTTCTTCTAGTTGTTGCTGCCTACGTGTACAGATGCTGATTATGGGGGGATTGTGATTGGCCAGGAAAATGTCTGGACACTATTTGATATGCTGATTTTGAGGGGAGAGATATATTGAACTGGTCCCACCTGGTTATACTATATTAGAGGAAAAAGGGGGTTGGTCTGGACCAATGAGAGAGAAGTACATGTTTGTATTGTAAAGCTGGTATTATATAGTCATACCAGATTATTCATGTATAATGTTACCATTTACAATGATATTGTCAATATCTACACTCTCCTGCAGCTTAATGAAAAAGTCTTTTGGAGGATGTTCTTCTTGGAATACTTCGAGTAGTGAAAAAAGTCCCTTGATGTGAAAAAGGGCAATGACGCCTTTCGCCAACAAGGGCGGCTTCTGCAGGTGATGCTGCATAGTACATAATTAGGGAGGCATTTTTAAATACAGTACATGGGAGGTGTAGGTGATTAGTGCTTGGGTGACCATGGCGTTAAAATGGACCAAAACCCACACCGATCGGTCCGGGAAGCTAAAAGATTCCCGTGCCGATTGATCCCCCCCCCCCAAGGCATCCAAAATCGGGATGCCCCGCTGTGTAAAACCCCCAGGTTGCCCCATTCACTTACCTTGTTTCCTGGTCCAACGGCGCATGCACGAGCTGCGACCGCATCCCTTTTGTCCGTCTAGCAGTTCGCGTGCCCGCACCAGGCATTTGTGAATGGCCGACACGGGCACACTCCCTCTTAGAGGGAAGCGGGGGATGCTGCCGAGTGCGCTGATTGGACTAATATGTGCCGTAGGGCCGGGAAGAGTTACCTTCGGTGATATGGGGGGTTTCACGCAGCCGGGTGCCCCGGGGGAAAGGACCAAAACCTAGGATAGTCAAAATCCTGGGTTTTGGTCCACTTTAATGAAAAAGTCTTTTGGAGGATTTTCTTCCTGGAATACTTCAGGTAGTGAAAAAAAGCCTTAACACCTTTCGCCAATGAGGGTGGCTTCTGCAGGAGATGCTGCATAGTATATAATTAAAGAGGCATTTCTAAATACAGTACAAAGGAGGTGCAGGTGAGTAGTGCTTGGGTGAACATGGTGTTGAATAGCGATATCCAGGTACTCCTTTAGGCCATGGGAATATGGGTACTGTAAGGACGGTAGGGATGAGCCGCTACTATTGAAAGTATATATAGGGGCATAAAGTCAGGGGGTGCTGCTGTACCGGGGCCCAGGAGGTTAGGGTGGCCCCATCATTGTTGCTCCTCCACCTTATTTATCATATGGGTGGTGATCCTGGGCCATGGGGGTGGTTCAATGCTTGTGGTGATGATGGGACACGTGGTGAAGATGGGACCCACTCTTATTCTTGGTAATAGTTGGTGGTGCGCATGCGCAGGGTGTAGAGTTCCTCGCACAGGGGCTTTTTGGCAACGTAGGGACCAGTGCTCTGCAGCCTTGGGGGCTAAGGGGGAGGGGATGATTAAGGGAGACATGGGGGGGTCCCGCCCATAAGGAATGGGCCCAGGGGGTTCTAGCCTCCTCAGCGTTGAGGGGCTAGAACCCCTTGGACCCCTTCCTGATGGAGCCTAAGAGGTAAACTGTAGCATTATATATGAATAATCTGGTATGACTATATAATACCAGCTTTACAGTACAGTCATGTACCAAAATACTACAAATCATGTACGTCTCTCTCTATTAAAGGCACTGTTCCAGGCCAACCCCCCTTTTCTCTTCTAGAATGTCTGGACACTACTCAGGTACTGTTAGACCTAGGCACTACAGCCTCAATGACCCACCACACCCAGACCCTATTCCCCAGACTCTTAAAGCAGGCCAAAAAATGTGCTTTTCCACTGCCGTGCCCATGTGAACCCGTGATTGCGGATTGGCTGATCTAAAGAATGCCAGACGTCGGAGACATATGGGTTGATTCAAAGAAACATGTAACAGCTTGGATTTGGCTCACGATCATCCTATTTTTCACGTCCGCTCGTGCGTTCGTATGAACTTGCGAGTGATTCTATAAGCAAATACGTTTCTATCCTAAAAGATACGTCCGTTCGTATGATATCTCCCGAACTTGCCTCAGTCAGTTGGCAATCGTAAAAATCACGTTCATGTGCTCACCTGTTGCGGCGGCAGCCTGTTTTTTCGGCTGCTTCCATCGTCAAGCTCTTCCAATTACTTGCGTTTGCCTCTGGTTTTCATTGGTTTTTGGCCTCTTAGATTCGTGCGTTCGTATGTTTATAAGATCTTGCGCATGCGCACCCTCAAACAGAAACTTACCTAAACCCCTTAGCGGCTGCATCCAACTTCATTTCTCGGTCCCTCAAACTTACCTAAACCCTTTAGCGGCTGCATCCAACTTCATTTGTCGGTCCCTCAAACTTACCTAAACCCCTTAGCGGCTGCATCCAACTTCATTTCTCGGTCCCTCAAACTTACCTAAACCCCTTAGCGGCTGCATCCAACTTCAATTCTCGGTCCCTCAAACTTACCTAAACCCTTTAGCGGCTGCATCCAACTTCATTTCTCGGTCCCTCAAACTTACCTAAACCCCTTAGCGGCTGCATCCAACTTCATTTCTCGGTCCCTCAAACTTACCTAAACCCCTTAGCGGCTGCATCCAACTTCAATTCTCGGTCCCTCAAACTTACCTAAACCCCTTAGCGGCTGCATCCAACTTCATTTGTCGGTCCCTCAAACTTACCTAAACCCCTTAGCGGCTGCATCCAACTTCATTTCTCGGTCCCTCAAACTTACCTAAACCCCTTAGCGGCTGCATCCAACTTCATTTCTCGGTCCCTCAAACTTACCTAAACCCCTTAGCGGCTGCATCCAACTTCAATTCTCGGTCCCTCAAACTTACCTAAACCCCTTAGCGGCTGCATCCAACTTCATTTCTCGGTCCCTCAAACTTACCTAAACCCCTTAGCGGCTGCATCCAACTTCATTTCTCGGTCCCTCAAACTTACCTAAACCCCTTAGCGGCTGCATCCAACTTCAATTCTCGGTCCCTCAAACTTACCTAAACCCTTTAGCGGCTGCATCCAACTTCATTTCTCGGTCCCTCAAACTTACCTAAACCCCTTAGCGGCTGCATCCAACTTCAATTCTCGGTCCCTCAAACTTACCTAAACCCTTTAGCGGCTGCATCCAACTTCATTTCTCGGTCCCTCAAACTTACCTAAACCCCTTAGCGGCTGCATCCAACTTCAATTCTCGGTCCCTCAAACTTACCTAAACCCTTTAGCGGCTGCATCCAACTTCATTTCTCGGTCCCTCAAACTTACCTAAACCCCTTAGCGCTTGCATCCCACTTCATTTCTCGGTCCCTCAAACTTACCTAAACCCTTTAGCGGCTGCATCCAACTTCATTTGTCGGTCCCTCAAACTTACCTAAACCCCTTAGCGGCTGCATCCAACTTCATTTCTCGGTCCCTCAAACTTACCTAAACCCCTTAGCGCTTGCATCCTACTTCATTTCTCGGTCCCTCAAACTTACCTAAACCCCTTAGCGCTTGCATCCCACTTCATTTCTCGGTCCATAAAACGTAAGAAAATCACATAATTTACATATGTCTATATGTTTCTAAGCGTGTTGTTTCTGGTTTGTGTAATTTTGTGGGTGTGTGCATATTAGAAAAGACACATTTAGGAAGGCTTAAAATCTAATTTATTTAAATTATTTTCTTTGTTTTGTTTTTAAGATTTTAAAAAACTTTTTTTTTTTTTTTTCTCCGTAAAACACATATAATTTTTAATTGTGTTTTTAACAGTAAAACCCTTTTTTTTTTTTTATGGGTTTTTTTAAAAAACATACTTTTTTTTTTTTTTAAAAAACAATAAAAAAATTTTTAAAATTGTAACAAATTTTAAAACACGTTAAAGAAAGGAGCCAGGACCAAGGGCACTATTCATCATCCTCTTCTTCATCTGTTGGCCCCAACGTCGCCTGTATGGCCAGCAGCTCGGCCACCAACTCCTTCATTCTTTTTTTTTTCCCCGCCAAGGTTTGGGGGATCATCCCTGTAACCAATAGAGAAAGAAACATAAATAGGAGTCCCAGACCGGTTTGTATGCTGGAAATAGATTTAGGGTTAATCAAATACATGTAAATGCATGACATATGTCCTTCTTCAAAGGGATACAGTTAATGCATTTCCCACAGGTAAGTGTTTAAACTCCTTAAACCGGACCTTCAACATTATTTAATGAAAACCAATAACTATTCACAAATGATTCTGCACCACCTCAAAGTTATTTAGGGTTTTTTGGGGATTACAGCGCCGCCATCTGGACTCTGAAGCATAACACTTAATGAGGAGTGGAGAGTTGGATAAAGTACAGGGGAGTAGGTTACAGTGGTGCGTTGGGAATCCCGAGCATAGCTGGGTTGAGGGGAAGGTCATCACTCCCACAATGCATGGCAGCACCTTCCTTTATTCTTGGTGTGCCACACACCCCGCTTCACTTCTTAAATATTCATTACTTCATGGGTTAATCACCTGCAGGTGACGTAGTGCAGAGAGGAAGTCTTGTAACGAGCCCCACCTTCCGGCCTATATATACCTGGTACCTCCCTTCAATCACCAGTATTTTTCTCTCTGCGTGACAAGCAGAGGTTGGAAGTTTCCTGCTTACAGGTAGGTCGGGGCTTACCCCGCCACCCCCCTTTTGGTCTATTTCTGCCCGGTTTGAGTTGTATACCTCTATGGTGGATAGGAAGCCTCCCAGCTTAGGCTGCTCACCGGGTAATTGGTAGATGGCACAATTGGTGCCTAGGAGCTTATCTCCTCCGCTCATCCCCCTCTTGTGGGGGCAATGCGGCAATCCGGCATGGTGATCCGGAAATGGGATGCCCCTGTCCCGAGGGTCCCCGTAGCCCTTTCTCCCCCGCTCCGGTCCTTTCTCCCTTCACTTGGGGGGGGGGGGGGGGGGGGGGGGGGGGTGTATGAGGGTGTGCTTTAGTAGGTGTGTTTCACTTGTATCACTGCATGTTAACATATGTGTCATGTTTATGCATTCACCGGTAGCATGTGTATATTTTTGGGTCTGCTTTAAGGGCAGGCTGCGCTGGGTAAAGGCTGGCCACTTCTCTTGCAGTTTTGTTGCTTTGTGGCCCCCTCTCCCCTCCCTCCCCCTCCCCTCTCCTCGCCTGGCATTCATGTTTGCATTGTACACCACCATGCGGTTTTTACCCTCCCCCCTCCGCCGCCTGAGCGCACGTGTTGTGGCCCAGCTGTAAGTGATTCCAGCTGATCGGCGTAGGGGGGGGGGCGGGCCCGCTGACGCGCGGCGCCGACGTCTGCGGCGTCTGCGGCGGGCCCAGCTTTTTGCTTCCTTCAATGCAGGAAATCGCATGGGCGCACGGCCGCACTTTGTCTTCTGTGCTGGCTGCTGGCTGCAGTCTTGTTCCGGCTGCTGCCTTTGCTGTCCAGGTAAGCGGCCCCTCCCGTTGGGGCCATTAAATGGGGTATGCATTCCTTGCGGTAATACAGTGGGGACTCACTCTGTATTAAGGGGGCGTGATTTAAGGGCACTTTGGTGCCATGCTTATGTTTGTTTATACACATGTGAGGATCTGATGGTTTTTCCTTGCAGATCCTGGGATCCCTGCTTATGGTGGCCCTCTGGCTCTTTGTGCCTGGCTAATTATTGGGATATCTTTGTGAATGTATATATACATAGACTATATATAAATATATATATATATATATATATATAGTTCTTTAAAGGGGACCTTAACTTAACTTAGAAAAAAAAAATTTAAAAAAAAAAAAAAAAAAAATCCTCCCTTCCGGGACATTACTAATAAAGGGGCATCCCGGGTTGGCTTATGCCTTAAAAGTCCCAGTATTGCGAATACCATAAATCACCATATGGAGGCTTCCGTAATTTCCGGAAACGGTTCTGTGAGCCGTTTGGGGGGTGCGTAGGTTATAGGGTTCCACTCCCAGCTGATGATGTCTTATTTGCATCCCTTGTGCAAACAGACTGTTGCGCGCCTGTCCGTTGCTTCGGCTGCGAGGCCATCGCATCATTCATCTTCTCCTACCTCTCCCTCCCTATTTCCGGACCCCGCATGACACTGTCAAAAGTGGGGATTCGCATTCCGAGGTGGCAGTACAGCCCAGCCCCCGGAAAGTAATGCCCGTTAAAGCAGCGTTTAAGGCCGCTGCAAAACGAAGGCACCTGACTCCGGTACCTTCGGCTCCACAGGGCCAGTTTTTGTGTACCTGTGGAATGGTCCGATGGATCCCCAGACGAGGATGAATTCCAGTCTGAGTCAGATGAGCCGACAGGTCAGCTTGTGGCTGATGAGATTGGCGATTGGTCAGAGGGGGTTGTTTTGGACACCCCCTCTATTCTGGCTCAAATGTTTAAAATTTTGAGTTTAGATACGCCTGAGGCGGCTGCCCCGCCCAGGGGTCGGTTGTTTAAAGAGCCTCAGCCGCGTTTGGTTTTTCCCCAGACTACACCTCTTTGAGAGGGTGGTTCTTAAGGAATGGGAACATTCCACGCGGTTATCTGGAATTTCTTCCAGTTGGCCATTGTGCTAATGATTTGTTGACTATAAGAGCACAAGGGGGCATATGCTAATTGCATTTATTGAGGCCTACGGCCACACCTCCCTGAATGCGCCCGATCTCGTCTGATCTTGGAGGCTAAGCTGTGTCGGGCCTGGTCAGTACTTGGATGGGAGACCGCCTGGGGTTACCCCTGTACTAGGGCTCTCCAGCTCGGCTATGGTACAATCTGCTGAGACCACTGTCCCCAAAGATGGGGAAGATCGTCTGATTGACCAATTACGCTCGACATGGTTTTAATCTATTCCGGGTCAGCATTGCGCCCGGTATGTGCTTCAGCCCTTCTGCTAATCCTTAATTCAAGGGCTATAGGAGGATCTTAATCCCGCTTGCAAACAGTTCACTGCGCTTAAGCAGTGTGAATCTTTTGTGGCTTATGTCCGGGCTGCTCAGGACGATGCGCTGACTATGAGTAGCAGGGCGGCAACTATGCTGGTGGCTATTTCGCAGGTCAGTATGGCTGCGTCAGTGGCCAGCGGACACGGCTTCCAAAAGGGGGTGCTCACAGCCCTCCCCTTTTTGGGGTTGCGTCTGTTCGAGGAGAAAATTGATTCTGTCGCAAAGGGTGGTAAGATGCCACAACACAAGAGGCCCCGTGGTCCCTTCAGGGGAACAAGTTCCGGTAGGCCTTCTTTTCGAGGATTCAGAGCGGGCAGGGGTGCGTCCTTTCCCGCTACATGTGGCGCAGGTTGGACTCGGGAGGGGCCGTGGCCGGCCCACTCAGTCCTGGGGCACCAAGCCCAAAAACCTGCTGATAAGCTCACTCAGCAATGAGGGGCTGCCCTCACCCGTGCGGGTGGGGGGACTATTGCGACACTTCTACCATTGGAACCAAGTGGTTCCAGGCAGATGGATCCAGGAGGTAGTGTCGCCCGGTTACGACCGGAAATTCGAGTCTCACCCTCCTTCACGGTCCGTTCATGGGTCGGTTCATCCTGGCCTGAACTCTCATCAAGACAGAGTGTGTTTTTCTTTTGCCAAATTCACATGAGAACGCTTCAGCTATTTCTCTTAGCGTGTTAGGATCAGCAACCTCTGTCGCTGGATCAGTCCTTCCAGTTGTCCTCCCGTGTACGGCAGTCCCTCCTGTGGTGCTTGGTCCCGACCAATCTTGTGTAGGGCAGGCTTTTCCTGACCCCCCTTTGGAAAATTGTCACCACGGACGCCAGTCTGTCGGGATGGGGCAGATTCTGGAAGGAGCTGCGGTCTCAGGGGCAGTGGAGAGCTTAAAGGCCCCACTGTCCCATCAATATTCTGAATCTGAGAACCATCCGTCAGGTGCTGGCTCTCCTGACTCAGTACGTGCTGGGCCTTTTGGTCCAGATGTGTCAGACAATCGATCAGCGGTTGCTTATGTTGGTCTTCAGGGTAGGACGCGCAGTCTGAGTACTCTCAGAGTGGTGTCCCTGATCCGGACATGGGCAGTGTTCCATGTTCCCTGTCTCTCGGCGGTTCACATTCCAGAGGTGATGAAACAGGTAGTGGGCCGGTTGAGCAAGGGCTCTCCCCGCCTGGAAGAATAGGTTCTCCATCCTCGGGTGGTTCGCCTTCTGTGTCTCCAATGGGAGTCCCCGGAGGTGGACCTGTTGGCCCCTCATCACTATCACAGGTTCCCGAACTTCGTGTCGCTCTCCCAGGATCCTCTGGCTCTGGCAGTGGACGCCATGTCCCTGATCTGGGGCGTTCTAGGATTTCTATACCTGTTTCCTCCGATGCCCATGCTGGCAGGGTTCTTCAGAAGTTGGCTCTGGAAAGGGTGTACGCCGTTCTCGTGGCCCCAAAGGTGGCCAAGACGAGTGAGGTTCACAGACATCATTCGGCTGGCAGTGGACCAGTTCGTTCTGCCTATTCGGCCCGATCCGCTCACTCAGGGTCAATTGTGTTACCCCATTTTACCAGCGCTGGGTTTGATGGCCTGGCTGCTGAATCCTCCATCCTGAAGGAGGAGGGTCTTTCTGATTCAGTCATTTAAGACTCTGATCAGTGCCCGGAAGAGGTCTTCTTCCATCACCTACTATAGGACTTGGAAAGCCTATATCGCTTGGTGTGAGATGAGATTTTTCCTTGTAGGGTCTTTTTTCGCTCTCCAGGTTTTACAATCAGGGCTGGACTCCAGATAAGTATCCGGGTCGAGCATACAGCACATGCAGGGACGTGCATTGCTGGGCGGGCTCCTTTAGATCTGCCCTGGATGGTTACCAGGCAGACCAGCGGATTACATCTAAGCGGAGAGAGCGGACCCCAAGCCTGTGTTTCTGCTTCCCTTATCATTGAGGGATAGGGAACCTCGCAGCATAGCGCAGACGCCATTCCTTCATAATTGGCGAACGGAGCACTAACTAACTTGGGATATCTAAACCTGTCCATCCAGCATCAATTTTGGGATTGTGCACCTGGACATGAGGCTTTTGGTGATAATCTAACGGGCCTGGATGGGCTGATCAAGTGCCCTTAAGTGCGGTTTGGTACTGAAGAAGCCCCCTAGTGGGGGTGGAACTAGTTTTACCGCTTATTACATGATATTACTCACCGCTATGATTTGGGTAAGTGAATCATTGAGCAAGTTTTTATTGTCTGTAAGGTACAATATGTCCAATTGTATTAGTAATAACCTGCGCATTGGCAAGTAAGACAGTTGACAACTGTTAAAAAAAAAAAAAAAAAAAGATTTTTTTGTAGTACAATGATGATTACATTTGCATTGGGGAATTCATTGGTTGTATTTTAACTAAAATAAATTAATGTACTTGATTCTTATAAAGGTGTGATAGTCAATTTTACTTCAGGCGTGGTCACACTTTGAGTTCCCACAAACATTGGGTCGGTTCATACCCAGAAATACCTCTGGTATACTCCAGCTAAGTACGTTGAAAGGGCAGGTTTCTGCCTTATCTATCTTTTTCTTTTCAGAAGCGTGTTGCGCTTAAGTCTTTAGTTAAAACTTTTTTCCAGGGGGTTACGCATGTGCGGCCTCCCAGGAAACCATTACTCCCGGTTTGGGATTTGAATTTGGTTCTTTCTGCTCTTCAGGCTCCTCCCTTTGAGCCTTCGCAAGATATTGCTTTGTCTACCCTGACTCAGAAGATGGTCTTCTTGGTAGCGATCACTTCGGTCCGGCGTGTCTCGGAATTGGCGGCCTTGTCTATCCAGGCGCCTTACTTCGAGAGGCATCAGGATAAAGTGGTTTTTCGGTTCAAGCCAGACTTTCTTCCTAAGGTTTCTGCTTTTCATTTGAACCAAGATATTGTTCTTCCCTCCTTGTGTCCTAATCCTAAGAATGACAAAGAGAGGGTTCTGCATTGTTTGAATGTAGTACGCTGTGTTAAGTACTACTTGGTTATCACGTCTCCTTTTCGTAAGACGGATTCCTTTTTTGTTATGCCCCATGGGCCTAAGAAGGGTTTGGCACCAGCCAAATCTGCCATTAGCTAATGGATACGTCAGGCCGTTACTGCGGCCTATTCTGCTATGGGGAAAGTTCCCCCTTTTCGTATCACTGCTCATTCTACTCGCGCCATTGGGGCGTCTTGGGCTTTTCAGCACCAAGCTTCTGTTGAACAGGTTTGTAGGGCCGCCACTTGGTCTTCTGTTCACACTTTTTCTAAGTTTTACAAAGTTGATGTGCGGGCCTCAGCGAATGCTGGTTTTGGCCGCATAGTTCTGCAGACTGCAGTCATTTCAGTTATGCTTCACCTGGCCTTGGGATGCCCTTCCCTTGTGGACACTGCTTTTGGATGTCCCATGAAGTAATGAATATTTAAGAAGTGAAGCGGGGTGTGTGGCACACCAAGAATAATACCATTTTGTGAGTACTCACCTGAAAAATGGATATTGTTGGTGTGCCACACACCCCGCTTCACACCCGCCCTTTTCGGTATTACCGAAGCCTTTATATGGTGAAGCCTTTTTATATCAAATTTGATTTTGAGGTTACTGGTGGAATACTGGTACCTTGTATTACTGCTTTGTTGATTATACTGGTGATTGAAGGGAGGTACCAGGTATATATAGGCCGGAAGGTGGGGCTCGTTACAAGACTTCCTCTCTGCACTACGTCACCTGCAGGTGATTAACCCATGAAGTAATGAATATTTAAGAAGTGAAGCGGGGTGTGTGGCACACCAACAATATCCATTTTTCAGGTGAGTACTCACAAAATGGTATTTTTCAATCTGTATCCCATGCTGCCTGTAAATATTGCGCATTCCATATTCCCCAATATTGGTTTTGTTCAGTCTAATAACATGCATTAGATGGGTGAAGGGTGTTTTTCCATGGTTCTAATCTGTAGGTACAGTGTGATGGCTAAGTCTTTGGTTCTTAATACTAGTTAGGGTCCTCTTTAAGCTAACGAAGTGCCCACATGAAAGTGTGAACTACACATTGGCTACGCCTTTAGTTATGTGTGTGTTATTAGCTAAGCAAACATTAATATGAATAATGGCATGGAGACTTACGGAGTTGGTGGCCGACAGATGGCTGGTTGGGGCCAACAGGCTGCCCTTGGTCCTGGCTCTGCTGTGAAGAAGTCCCTGGAGAAACATGTGACATTTGGTTAGTACTTGTATAGAGTCACTATTCCCAACATATCTGGCTCCCAGTCTGGCTGACATCACTCACCTTCGCCAGGATCGACTTCAAGCATCTCTGCTGCCTCCTCCTCCACTATCTCACCCGCTCCAGAAGCTTCTACAAATACATAATAAAGGATAACTTAGTTTTTGGCCTGCCATGTATATCTTTGTGCCTATACATGAAGAGTGACATACCAGAGCCTTCCCCATGCGTGGCCAGGTATGACTCCACGCCCACGCGCCTTGGCCCCTCCTCTGTGGTAAGGTCCAGGGGCTGGTCTGAGGAGGCCACAGAGGAGGGGTAGGTCCGTCGCCCGGGAGATCCACCACCTTCACTCACAGATGCAGAGTCATGCAGCACTGGTCGGCCTGTACGTCTCCGGGTGCGGCGAATTCTGAAATCCATTTCCAACACTACCAAAGAAAAGTCATTTTAAATAAAGGCATAACTTATACATTTGGAACATATACCATGCTATTGCTTTGTACTTACTTGGGAAATGGATCCCAAAATACCTCCGCACCCGGGGCATGTGCAGACGCTTCAGGTCCGACCAATGCTGCATTATCTGGGTGTGAGTGAAGGTGGTGCTGGTGACACGGTGTATCTCCGCGATGATCTCCCGGGCGATGTCCCTTTTCTCGCACACATTGGGCGCGAAGTCATACCGGCGCTGAAGCATGATCTGGAAAACATAATGGACACAGAGCTTTTACTTTTACACACAGACCCATATGTGTTGCATCACAAGTTGAGAATTTAATGTCATTAACACGCACATTTCGAGTGGCAACCATTTTTGGGGAGTGCCTTAAAGAGGACGTTGACTGTGATTGACAGTCTGGTCTTATGTTATATGTATCACACACCATGTACATACAGATAATAGCCAACATCAAGAATCAGGCCACCTGCATCTATGGCATGTTAGGATGGTTTAAACATCCAAGATGTAGCCTAATGCTTAGGCTTTTGGACCACGTGTGTGGCTTCCCGTTGTGTTTTTATGGCTTAGGAAAACAGTGTTCCTCAAACATCCGCATCAAGGTCCGAGACAGGCCAGGTTTGCCAGCTCGCCCCGCTACTCCACAGGTTAATTAACTGTTGGTAAGCCGGAGCAATTGGCCGAATTAGGACATCAGCATAGACAGTTGAAAACGTGGCCAGGCTCGGCCCTTGAGGATGAAGTGTGAGGAGCCAGTGATTAAACATTAAGAGACCCCAAACTAGTTCCAAACGCATCATTTACATTTAGGCCATCATTGACTATTCGATTAAAATGCACAGGCAGCCACTTACCAGCATGAGGATCTCTTCCTGTTGACGGGTGAAGATAGTGGGCGCCATCTTTATGCTTCTTCCAGGCAGCAGATAAGTGAAACCCCAGCGGTTTCCTGGTTCCGCTCGAACGTATGTTCGTACGAGCGCGTAGTCGTGCGCATAGGCGTCACACGCTGGGCTCATTATTTAAAGGTCCCTGCACCCAAAGCTCATTCTCTTTGAGCATTTGTGTACGATGGCACCGAAAAAGGCGATGAGCAAGCGACCCCAGCCAAGCAAGACCGCGGAGGGCCCCACAACAAGGTCCCAGCAAGGTCGGCGAAAACTGAGAGGCAAGACTCCCACCTCGGCCCCACCAAGGGACCCTGGACCCTCAGGTACCAAAAAAAGGGGCCCCAAGCCCCGTGCCCCTGCAGGCAAAAAGCTGGCAACTGCAGCACCCACCACCTCTGCCCCCAGAACAGGCAGCACAAGTGAGCCCACACCGGCCATGCCTTCAAGTAGGGCAGTTCGGAAACCCATGCCCCGCAGCAGGGCCCGAACCCCATCCAGGGCCCGAAGCCCAGCCAGAGGCCGAAGAACCCAATCCAGGGCACGAAGCCCATCCAGGGCCCGAACCCCATCCAGGGCCCGAACCCCATCCAGGGCACGAAGCCCAGCCAGGGCCCGAAGCCCAGCCAGAGGCCGAAGAACCCAATCCAGGGCACGAAGCCCATCCAGGGCCCGAACCCCATCCAGGGCACGAAGCCCAGCCAGGGCCCGAAGCCCAGCCAGAGGCCGCAGATCCCAATCCAGGGCCAGAAGCCCCTACAGGGCCCGCCGAACCCAATCCAGGGCCAGAAGCCCCTACAGGGCCAGAAGAACACCATCCAGGGCCAGAAGCCCCTACAGGGCCCGCCGAACCCAATCCAGGGCACGAAGCCCAGCCAGGGCCCGAACCCCATCCAGGGCCCGAACCCCATCCAGGGCACGAAGCCCAGCCAGAGGCCGCAGATCGCAATCCAGGGCCAGAAGAACCCCATCCAGGGCCAGAAGCCCCTACAGGGCCCGCAGAACCCAATCCAGGGCCAGAAGCCCCTACAGGGCCCGCAGAACCCAATCCAGGGCCAGAAGCCCAGCCAGAGGCCGCAGATCGCAATCCAGGGCCAGAAGAACCCCATCCAGGGCCAGAAGCCCCTACAGGGCCCGCAGAACCCAATCCAGGGCCAGAAGCCCAGCCAGAGGCCGCAGATCGCAATCCAGGGCCAGAAGAACCCCATCCAGGGCCAGAAGCCCCTACAGGGCCCGCAGAACCCAATCCAGGGCCAGAAGCCCCCGACCTGGCACCAGCCGGGAACAGAGCCCCCGACCTGGCACCAGCCGGGAACCTAGCCCCCCAAGAGGGCCCCGAATTACAACCATGACCACATCTACACCTGGAAGTTCGGTGGCCAGCCACGCAAGAACACCCAGTCCCTTGGCCAGTCCAGTCCAGTCATTGGGAAGCCACCAATCCGGCCATTCCCCTACCCAGCCCCAGGCCATAATGTCACCACATGTGTCTGCACACATGGAGGAGCAGCCAAGCCAACCATCTGGCCGCACATTGCGCCGCGGCCAGTTGAGTGGGAGATTCTCCCATGACCAAAATATGGCATTGGCTAGTGGCCTTACATTATACTATGACGAGCTATATGGGAGCAAATCCAAACACACCACCAAGCAGCGCAAGATGGAATTGTTTGAAACCATCCTCCGACAAGTAAATGCAGCGGGGGAAGAGAGGAAAGATGTGTCCCAAATTCAGAAGAAAATCTCTGATCTGAAGTATGCTGTACGGCAAAAAGAAATTAAAAGGCATAATTACAGGTAAATAAATGTTTTCGCTAAATATAATGTTTTGGATGTACTGTATGCACCTTTTCTGAGTACCAAACGATTTTCTCTTTTCAGCATGAAAACTGGAGGTGGCTTTCCATCTAAATTGGAGTTTACCCCTGCTGAGGAGATTGTGCTTGGACTTCTCCATCCGGTCGCGGTCGGTGGACATGCTGGTCTAAGGGACACAGACTCACCGACCCGTACCCACGGTGAGTACTCTTAAATCTGCATGTTTGCCTGTTTGCTAAATAATCTACAGTTCACTAGTAACAAGATAACGGGATGCCCCTATGGTTTGCCTTGCTTGGCCTCGCACTACTGTGGCTGTTTGTGTCCTCTTTTTGTCCCTGGGAATCACACATTTAGGCCCACAGCCATTATGGCAAAGTTCAAATGTCCAATTGGATTGTTAAAGTCATGAAGTTTCGCAAGATAAGTGATATATTTGGAATCAATCACAAAACACACATCATTATGTATGGGTTGCCTTTTGGTTGTGTGACTTGTGTTTGAGTTAACAATTTAATTAGCCACCCACAAACATATCTGACCTAGAGCAGCGAGACTCAACTGGCGGCCCGGGGTCCCAATGCGGACCTTGGCACCACATTCAAGGACCCCTGCCCAGACAGCCCTGCACTCAGTTACTTCTGTGTTGACGTGCTCAGAGCTGCCCCCTTGATCGGCGATGTAGTGGTTGGTCTCCTGCCCAATGTCATGGCTCCCTGAAACATAGCATTGCAATATGAAGTACTGCACAGGAAGTGGCATTGCAAGGTACACAGTAACTTTGTAAAAATTTATCTGGCCACAATCGTGTCCCGCTGCCCCTGCTCTGGCCCATCTGCCACAGTCCCCCCATGCCCCCCCCCACATAAGCCCCATACATTTGTAACAGATTGGCTCCATCCATCCCATCACCATCAATACGTTAACTCCCCCCTTTAGCCATCCAATCCCTGTCCCCTCAGCTCTGGCCCATCCAGCCCAGCAAGGGCAAGCAGCCTTTATTAGTTGGCACTTTGAAATCTCCAGCCCCTCCACCAGTGTATTTATTTTTAACTAGACACCCCCTGCGTCAGCACCATGGCCAGACATTCACCTCTCACCACATACCTTGAAATGGGCCTTTACAATTGTTTGAGTACCACGGACCGAGCGAATGGTAGGCTAAATCCAAAAATGTGCCTTGAAAGTTGTATGCTGACTGGGTACACTTCCTGACTTTGAACTGAGGTCAGTTAGCAGTTTTTCAGAGCCATTGCACCTATGTAAACTTGCGTGTGTTTGAACAAAGGTCACCATTGCTCTAGAGTTGAATAATATTACAAATAGAGCTATATTTGATTACCTATCCCAAAAAAGGTTATGTGTGTGTGTTTACGTGGTTTGTTTTTCTCTTCTTCAGCCCAGCATGATCCCTCAGCAAGGGTAAACTCACCCCCCAGTTTGGTTATGCCTACCAGGTCCGTACAGCATAGGAGCCCAGATCAGAGATTTTCGGTAAGTTAATTTAGTAGCATAAATACTAACAAGTGCTTAAGAATGTGTTAAACTGTTGAAATCCAAAATTTGGACGCAAACTTAGCCTTTTTTTTTTGATATGTCCCTACAGACCCGCACACTCATGGAAGAGATCCAGGACATGGAGGAAGATGATGATGTCTCCGTACAGGGCACGTCGGATGAACTCCCCCTGGGTCCCAATTTGGAACTGCTCCATAATGTTTCTCTGGCCAATCCTCAGCAGCAGAGTGAATCTCCATCCATTGTGCTTGCACATGGGGAGACTGACACTACAGTCCCCAGTGTTCACTCTGCTGCTGAGGATTTGCAAAGCAGGCCGGTTGCTGTTGAGGGTACGACACCACGCGGCAGGGCACGCCCAAGAGCCAGGGTAATTGTGCGGCGGACGCCATTACGCCGCCCCACAATTTCCCAGGGGAGGCAGAGTGCCCTGCTTCAATTATGGACCCAACAAAGGGACTCTTATGACGCCCAGCTCGTTACAGAGCGTGAGCAAAGGCATGCCGACATGGTGAACATCCATACCAGTCTACAGGGCATCCTCGCGGAGTTGCGTACCCTCAACAGCAACGTGGCCAATGCAAGTAATGGCATCCAGTCAGCCATGGCTGAGATGACCAATATGCAGAGAAACATTGTGGAGCAGTTTCAAATTCACAATGCTGCCATGGCCCAGGCTAGGTCCCATTCACATGGACCTCCACCTGGACCTCCACCTGGGTATTATGGGCAGCCACCCTATTAAGCCATGGGTGTGTGGGACATCTTTTCTCTTAACCCCCACTGTATTTACTTGTCCTTTGAGGTTTCAAACAATCCATTTTGTGTTGCTCTGGAAGGTTGTGTTTTGTATTTGCTCCCATATAGCTCCTTAGAGTAATGCTTAAGGCCACTAGCCAATGCCATAGGTCTATGTGGAGTGTATATGGCCACTTATGGCTTTACCTATGTATTTGGTTGGTGCTCCTCCTGTTTGCAGACATGTTTGTGTGACATTATGGCCATGCCCAAATATCCCTGGGCACAGGCAAGATTAATGACTGGACTAGGCTGGCCTTTGGACTGGGTGTCCTTGTTTGGTTGTGCCACTCACTTCCAGGTGTAGATGTGCTCGATGTTTTTTTGTAATGTTATCCATTTGTAACCACAGATGTATGTGGACTGATTTCTGTTAAGCACTATAATTTTTCCTTTTCAAAGTAAAAAAACAACTTCACTTACAATACTTGTTGCGTTTTTAGTGGGAAGACATTTTAAACAGCTTGGGCTAAACCAGATAATTTGGGTTGGAAGAGGTGTAACAATGCCAAGCTAAAGCTAAGGAAACGACATGAAATACATTAGGCAACAATTAAGGTCTAAATGTTTTACTTAGAGGTAATGCCACATTACGGCAAAACAACATATGTAACAAAAAGGATAACACAGACACACAGAATGGTGAGACAGGGAAAAAAGTTAAGTAAAATGCTGGCTGATCAGGTTGGCTCGAACAGATTGGCCAGACTCACTGGGGGGCCCCACAAAATTCTCGACTTCATCCTCGACGGCTGAAGAGGGCAGGCTGTCCACATAACGTGGGACACGTTCCATGATGGCAAAATTGTGCAAAACAGCACATGCCATTATAATGTCAATCACTTTCTTGGGATCATATTGCAGGGCACCCCCAGTATGGTCAAGGCAACGAAAACGTGTCTTCAGCAGACCAAAGGCCCTCTCCACAACAGCCCGGGTCTTGCGATGCGCACGGTTATACGCTTCCTGAGAGGCATCCTGGGGCCGCAGCACAGGCGTCATGAGCCAGGGTAGAAGTGGGTACCCGGAATCACCTTAAACACAGAATAAAATGTAATCAAAATTAAAAAGGCAACACAACCAACACCAAAAATTTAACAGATATCATAATGATGTAAGGTAAAGTGTTTCCAAAAAAAAAAAGGGCACATTAGGGCCCCCAAAAATTCCACTAAGGTATAACCTAAATAAAAATGGCACTTCTATATACCAATTAATTAACAAACATCTGCACGGCCAAGGCTATTTGGATTTTACATATATTTGTAGTTTTCAGACATGTTACAATTAGGATGCTGCTGAGGGCCTATCCACATTTCTCTGGAAACTACAATGTATGCAGTTTAAGTCCACTTTGACATTTAACGACCAATAGTACCAAAGGAGCCAAAGGTCAAAGATCCTTGGGTATAAACTCCAAACCAATATATTTAGGCACAAGGAACTTACAGACATCCTAACTAAAGGGAAAACATTCTGAAGGCCAAAGCGAGGCAAGCATTTTTTTTGAAAGTTCCTAATATATCAGCCAAGAAAAAGGCAGTTGGACGCTTATGTAAAGAATTCCAAAACAAACATATCAACAAATACAAGATTAATGCCACATTTAAGAACACACAAATAGGACACACTTACCAAGCAGCCATGCCCCCGAAAATTCACCTGCCTCAAATCTCCGAAACAACCCAGATCGCCGGAGGATATAGGAGTCGTGGGACGATCCGGGGTAGCCGGCAAGGACACTCATAAACCGCATATCCGGACCAACCACGGCCTGGACATTAAGGGAGTGTCCCATTTTACGATTCCTTAAGGAAAAAACAGACAAAAAGGGTAATTGATATTTGAACCAAAATAATAAATTAACCACAAAACATGTCTGCACTCTATTGTGAAAGACTAATGAAAAGCCTAGATAAAGCAGCTACACAAATGAGGGATAAACAAATATGCTGCCGCAAAGGAAAACAGGTTACATGACACGTTGGGCAACATAATAACCAATCTCAATACCTATATATATACTCGTCGGCTGCCCTAGGTACGAGTGCCACATGTGTGCAGTCAATTGCACCAATAACGTTGGGCATGTCGGCCACATTATAAAACCCAAGCTTAATGGCGTTTCTGGCTGCCATATCATCAGGGAAAAAAATATATTTTTGAGTTATGGCAGCCATGCCTTCCAAAAATTTAGAGAGTGTGCGGCTCAGCGTAGGCTGTGACATCCCCACGGAGAGGGCACCCAGCCTCTGGAACGAGCCGTTCGCCAAAAATTGCAGGCAGCCAAGCATCTTGGTCATACCTGAAATTGCATGCCCCTTCCTTGTGGTGCGGGCTAACCATGGCCGCAGCTCACTATATAATTTATGGAGGGAAGCGCGATTAAGCCTGGTCAGCTCGAACAGCTCAACATCATTCATGCTATCGATGTTCATGCGACGACGCAGGGGCAATCTGCTCTCAGACATCTCGATCAACTCAATGCCAAAAAGCATAAGCCCTTGATGTGCCACAAACTCGCTCCGCTCCATCCTACTCCCGAGGCCAAATAGCTGCCGGCAAACATTTCGTAAAGCAGCTCTTTAATGGGCTTCAAAACAATTAGCAATCACCTCTCTGAATTGGGTGCAAGCCCATGTGAAGGACGTAAAAAATAGGATCGGACGCAAATAATACGATTTGGACGGGAAAAACACACGAACTAACGCAAATTATACGATTCTCGTACGAAATGCGTATGTTCATATACGTCTATGCGCGAACGATCGTGCGAATACGAAATGGCCAAAAAAACAAGAAAAAATGACAAACACCCACCCAAACTTACGATTCTCGATACGAAATCAATTAACTTTTGCTCTTTGAATCGAGGGGATAGTCTAGTCTAAGTAGCAATCTGAATGGCTGGGCATGAGAGCAGGCCTCAACTAAAGGGAAGCGGGCAACAAAAGCACTTTGGGAGCCCTGGTAAAGTTGCAGGTGACCTGGAAGGGTTCACAATGCAGGGCATCCCGATTTAGGTTGCCCTGGGGGAAGGCCAGCAGCTGACCCTGGAGTCTTAGACTCCAAGGCTGCACCACCAAGGTTTTGATCCAGTTTGATTTATGCCTGAAAGCAAAACTGAAGTCAAACTGGGTCCATTGAACACCTCTACCCCAGGGTTTGGTCCATACCTGCTGTGCATAACTTGTTGGGCGATCTCATGGTGCAGGCATGACTCTCCTCCAATTGGCTTTCTTGGGAGCACATATCGATGAACGGAAAAAAGCTAAATAGGGAACATGGCTGCGTCAGCAACTGTTATGGCGGGCATTTCCTGCATCCCTCTATGGCTGTGTACGGCTGCGTTAGTCATTGTTTTGGCGGGCATGGCCTGCATCCCTCTATGGCTGTGTACGGCTGCGTTAGTCATTGTTATGGTGGGCATGGCCTGCATCCCTCTATGGCTGTGTATGGCTGCGTTAGTCATTGTTATGGTGGACATGGCCTGCATCCCTCTATGGCTGTGTACGTCTGGGTTAGTCATGGTTATGGTGGACATGGCCTGAATCCCTCTATGGCTGTGTACGACTGCGTTAGTCATGGTTATGGTGGACATGGCCTGCATCCCTCTATGGCTGTGTATGGCTGTGTTAGTCATTGTTATGGTGGGCATGGCCTGCATCCCTCTATGGCTGTGTTAGTCATTGTTATGGTGGGCATGGCCTGCATCCCTCTATGGCTGTGTACGGCTGCATTAGTCATGGTTATGGTGGACATGGCCTGCATCCCTCTATGGCTGTGTACGGCTGCGTTAGTCATTCTTATGGTGGGCATGGCCTGCATCCCTCTATGGCTGTGTACGGCTGTGTTAGTCATTGTTATGGTGGGCATGGCCTGCATCCCTCTATGGCTGTGTACGGCTGTGTTAGTCATTGTTATGGTGGGCATGGCCTGCATCCCTCTATGGCTGTGTATGGCTGTGTTAGTCACTGTTATGGCGGGCATTTCCTGCATCCCTCTATGGCTGTGTACGGCTGCGTTAGTCATTGTTATGGTGGGCATGGCCTGAATCCCTCTATGGCTGTGTACGACTGCGTTAGTCATTGTTATGGTGGGCATGGCCTGAATCCCTCTATGGCTGTGTACGACTGCGTTAGTCATTGTTATGGTGGGCATGGCCTGAATCCCTCTATGGCTGTGTACGGCTGCGTTAGTCATTGTTACAGTGGGCATGGCCTGAATCCCTCTATGGCTGTGTACGACTGCGTTAGTCATTGTTATGGTGGGCATGGCCTGCATCCCTCTATGGCTGTGTACGGCTGTGTTAGTCATTGTTATGGTGGACATGGCCTGAATCCCTCTATGGCTGTGTACGACTGCGTTAGTCATTGTTATGGTGGGCATGGCCTGAATCCCTCTATGGCTGTGTACGGCTGCGTTAGTCATTGTTACAGTGGGCATGGCCTGAATCCCTCTATGGCTGTGTACGACTGCGTTAGTCATTGTTATGGTGGGCATGGCCTGCATCCCTCTATGGCTGTGTACGGCTGCGTTAGTCATTGTTATGGTGGGCATGGCCTGCATCCCTCTATGGCTGTGTACGGCTGCGTTAGTCATTGTTATGGTGGGCATGGCCTGAATCCCTCTATGGCTGTGTACGACTGCGTTAGTCATTGTTATGGTCGACATGGCCTGAATCCCTCTATGGCTGTGTACAGCTGCGTTAGTCATTGTTATGGTGGGCATGGCCTGAATCCCTCTATGGCTGTGTACAGCTGCGTTAGTCATGGTTATGGTGGACATGGCCTGCATCCCTCTATGGCTGTGTACGGCTGTGTTAGTCATTGTTATGGTGGGCATGGCCTGCATCCCTCTATGGCTGTGTATGGCTGTGTTAGTCACTGTTATGGCAGGGAATGGCCTGCATCCCTCTATGGCTGTGTATGGCTGTGTTAGTCATTGTTATGGTGGGCATGGCCTGCATCCCTCTATGGCTGTGTATGGCTGTGTTAGTCACTGTTATGGCAGGGAATGGCCTGCATCCCTCTATGGCTGTGTATGGCTGCGTTAGTCATTGTTATGGTGGGCATGGCCTGAATCCCTCTATGGCTGTGTACGACTGCGTTAGTCATTGTTATGGTGGACATGGCCTGAATCCCTCTATGGCTGTGTACAGCTGCGTTAGTCATGGTTATGGTGGACATGGCCTGCATCCCTCTATGGCTGTGTACGGCTGTGTTAGTCATTGTTATGGTGGGCATGGCCTGAATCCCTCTATGGCTGTGTACAGCTGCGTTAGTCATGGTTATGGTGGGCATGGCCTGAATCCCTCTATGGCTGTGTACGACTGCGTTAGTCATGGTTATGGTGGACATGGCCTGAATCCCTCTATGGCTGTGTACAGCTGCGTTAGTCATGGTTATGGTGGGCATGGCCTGAATCCCTCTATGGCTGTGTACGACTGCGTTAGTCATGGTTATGGTGGGCATGGCCTGAATCCCTCTATGGCTGTGTACAGCTGCGTTAGTCATGGTTATGGTGGACATGGCCTGCATCCCTCTATGGCTGTGTATGGCTGTGTTAGTCATGGTTATGGTGGGCATGGCCTGAATCCCTCTATGGCTGTGTACAGCTGCGTTAGTCATGGTTATGGTGGACATGGCCTGCATCCCTCTATGGCTGTGTACGGCTGCGTTAGTCATTGTTATGGTGGGCATGGCCTGAATCCCTCTATGGCTGTGTACGGCTGCGTTAGTCATTGTTATGGTGGGCATGGCCTGAATCCCTCTATGGCTGTGTACAGCTGTGTTAGTCATTGTTATGGCGGGCATTTCCTGCATCCCTCTATGGCTGTGTACAGCTGCGTTAGTCATTGTTATGGTGGGCATGGCCTGCATCCCTCTATGGCTGTGTATGGCTGTGTTAGTCATTGTTATGGTGGGCATGGCCTGCATCCCTCTATGGCTGTGTACGGCTGCATTAGTCATGGCTATGGTGGGCATGGCCTGCATCCCTCTATGGCTGTGTACGGCTGTGTTAGTCATTGTTATGGTGGGCATGGCCTGCATCCCTCTATGGCTGTGTATGGCTGTGTTAGTCATTGTTATGGTGGGCATGGCCTGCATCCCTCTATGGCTGTGTATGGCTGCGTTAGTCATGGTTATGGTGGGCATGGCCTGAATCCCTCTATGGCTGTGTATGACTGCGCTAGTCATTGTTATGTTGGGCATGGCCTGAATCCCTCTATGGCTGTGTACAGCTGCGTTAGTCATGGTTATGGTGGACATGGCCTGCATCCCTCTATGGCTGTGTATGGCTGTGTTAGTCATTGTTATGGTGGGCATGGCCTGCATCCCTCTATGGCTGTGTACGACTGCGTTAGTCATGGTTATGGTGGGCATGGCCTGAATCTCTCTATGGCTGTGTACGGCTGTGTTAGTCATTGTTATGGTGGGCATGGCCTGAATCCCTCTATGGCTGTGTACGACTGCGTTAGTCATTGTTATGGTGGGCATGGCCTGAATCCCTCTATGGCTGTGTACGACTGCGTTAGTCATGGTTATGGTGGGCATGGCCTGAATCCCTCTATGGCTGTGTACGGCTGCGTTAGTCATTGTTATGGTGGACATGGCCTGCATCCCTCTATGGCTGTGTACGGCTGCGTTAGTCATGGTTATGGTGGGCATGGCCTGAATCCCTCTATGGCTGTGTACGGCTGCGTTAGTCATTGTTATGGTGGACATGGCCTGAATCCCTCTATGGCTGTGTATGGCTGTGTTAGTCATTGTTATGGTGGGCATGGCCTGAATCCCTCTATGGCTGTGTATGGCTGTGTTAGTCATTGTCATGGTGGGCATGGCCTGAATCCCTCTATGGCTGTGTATGGCTGCGTTAGTCATTGTTACGGCGGGCATGGCCACGCACAGACTAGATGGAAGCAGGAGGAGCTGCCATGGTTTCACACAGCGGAGCATCCCAAATCAGAATGCCCCCTGGATGGATATTAACCTGGACCTAAAGTCTTATAGACCCCAGGTCATGTTTCGATTTAATATAAAAACAACGCACAGTTCCTGGTCCAGGATTGTCATTCATTCCTGCGGCACCTGACTCCAGAGTTTTTGCAGCTTCTTCCAGCTGTCGCTCCCTGGGGCTAATGAGTGACAGTTTTATTACCCAATCACTGCAACAGTTGTGCGACTGTTTTAGGTGATGGGACTGTCGTTCATCATTCCCATACTGTTCAGCAGACCAAGGAATCAGAAATGCAGCACCCAGCTCCCAGGCCCGCTGCTCCAGTGATGAGCTGGTAACGGAAGAAGCCACTGTTAGAGATTGCGATTGTTTATTCAATCACATACAATCATATATGTTTGATCCGACAGAGCAATTTTTCCACATGTGTCAGTAGCCTTTATTGTAGACTTAAAGCGGAAGTCCAGTCAAAAACAACCCCCTGCCTTGCCACCCTTTCCTGGCGCTCAGGCAGGACAGGACCATTGCAAAGGCCTCAGCCATGTTCCGTCCCTCTCCAGGTCCCGGGTAATTGGAATTCTGCTTCAAGCCGAACAAAAACTGCAGTGGCTGCTAGCCTGTCCCTGAGGCATTCTAAATCGGGATGCCCCTGGGGGTCGCCTGGAAACTCACCTTTACTGATGGCTTCCACAGCACTGTGTTCACGGGTGGCTGCATCCCCGGCTTCCCTGTAGCTGTGGTGTGCCCTACTTTGAATGGCTAGGCAAGCGGCCAGCCTGCACTCTTGAGATTAGCCAATTGGCGATCTCAAAAGTGCCATGTGGGCGTAGCCCCGGTGGTGGAAAACCTCCTTTTTTTTTTTTTTTTTTTTTTTTACCGGATGCTGCTGGGTTTGCTGCAGGTACTTGGGCGGGGATGGCGGGGCAGGGGGGGGGGTTGTGCTGCTTTAAAGAGGGAAGTCAAGTCAGCATTTCCTCATTCACTTGTACGACATCATATCATGTAACTGTCAGCTTTGATGTCCGACCCACTTGACAAAACTCATTGGTAAGGTGATTGGCAGCCACACAATGAATGAAGACGTGGTAAGCACTGGCTGACTTCTTTTCCAAATGTGGAATTCTGAAATTACAGTATATATATATATATTTCTTAATGCAGGAAAGTACTACTTTCCATTTTCTAATTATCTTGGGTACCACCTGAATTGTGCGTGTTGACAGTCACCAGAAAAAACACCCAAAAGTGCATTAAACAAGCACAAAAATTGTACATAAATCGTTTTTATAACCTTTAGGGGCAGTTTTGTAATATGGAGCAAATCAAGCTTAGGGATATAAATGGCAGCAGATCAGGTTGTGGTACAGGTCAGTCTGTAGCGAGTACCACCTGACCTCAAGTTCTAAGCTGGAATCCACTGTCCTAATGCACAGTTAAAGTGGAAGTCCAGTCTTGGGTCAACACCCCACCCTATCTCCCTCCCCTGGATCTGAAGCAGAACACGGGGGGCTGGGTGTGACTAAAAAAAAAAGAAAAACTCTTACCTCTCCCGAGATCTGTTCCCTCAGTGCTCTAAATCTTGGTTGCCTGCATCTTGAAGGGAAACTGGGCTGGACTTCCACTTTAATATTTTTGCTTTTAATTTATTCAAATGAGGCTTAACCATTACATTTGCATAAATGTCCCCTTCATCCTACTTACCTGCCTCCTGCTCCCAGGCTGCAAGTCCCCCCCCCCCCTGCGCTGTATGAAAATCCAGCCTCCACCCATATGTAGCAATGGCAGCACTTCAGAATGAGAACAGGCTGACTTCTCATACCAAAGAAGTGTTTGTCGAATCTAGTCTGAGGTTAAACTTAATTTAACTGTCTCGCATTGATTCTGTTATGTATATTTAGTAGGGTGGCCATCTGGGCCGACCTCTACCCATTTGACCTAAATACCAGTCGTGCCCCCTGGACACTGTAATTATTGTGTCTACCAGGATGTTGTCCTTCGATTCATTCCTGGATTCTGTTTTCACCTGCTCCTTTCTGCTTAGACTCTATATCACATGTGCCCAACCCTCCTCCTCAAGGGCCACCAACAGGTCGGGTTTTGCAGATCTCCACAAAGATGAACAGGTGAAGCCATTCTTGTTCAGGCAGAGCTTTAGAACTAATTATCAAACCTGTACATCAGGGTGTAGATCTTCCAAAAACTTTAGGGGCCCTAAGGCTGGGTCCCATTCCTATGTCCCAATCATTTGACCACATAAAAAACTTATTTTAAAATTTTCATAATACCTGTTTTATTTAGGTCCACTTTAAAACACACATAATCCGATAATAGATGATTTCATACACATAATTGTACTTATCCACAAGATATTCAATGTTCATGATACACTTGAGTTCTCATTCTCATTTGTTCTCATTTGTTTATTTTAGGGACTATTGTCCCTCTTCCTATGGAACAGGTAGACATGTTTCGCCTTTCGGCTTTCTCAATACCTGAATAGAGAAACAGTTATTTAATCACTCTGTGTGTGATTCATTGTTATATTAAATATATAACAATGTAAACAATGTCAATTGTAAGCATATGGTTATTGGAAACACAATGGTATTACCTTCTAGGGCTCTTTAAATGTACAAGCTTTGTGTGGCTTTCCTACCCCTCTGGGAGAAAATGCGGGTGAAACAACTCTAATTGGAGATAATATCTATAAATGATTACACACCAATATTATCGTATTCATCAATTATTCTGGTATCATATCTCTATATGTATAGTTTCTAGCTTACCCTTCTAAAATACACTTTGTGGGACCGCTGTGGCAAAATGGCCAGGAGGTACCCGGGTCTGTAGATCTGTAGGACCTGACGTTGGTGGCCCTTGAGGAGGAGGTTTGAGCATCACTGCTCTATATGGAGTGACCTTCTTTTACTGACTCGGCTTGTCTAGGATCATCCCGTGCCTGCACAGCCCAATGGTGCATCCGTGAGTAGCGGCTGCATCCCCACTATCCCTCTAGCAGGACGTGGGCCCGCACCAGGCATTTGTGAATGGCCAGCGCGGGCACACTCCCTGTTAGAAGGAAGCAGGGGATGTGGCCGCCAGCGCGCTCGATTGGACGAGCGGCCATGCATGTGTCGTAGGACCAGGAAGAGGTGAGGTTGTTCGGGCGGCTTGGGGGGTTTCACACAACCAAGGACCAAAACCCGGAATAGTTAAAATCCTGGGTTTTGGTCCACTTTAAATGTTTAGATACCTTACTCAGGGTCAGAGCCAGCACTGGCCTTCCCTAGGCATCTTTAGAGGCCCACTCTGCTTTAAACTGGCCACACTCACTAAACTGATGAGCCAGGTGTCCCTTATGCAGACCTGCTCATGGCTGTCCTGAGGATCAGAGAACAATCAGCAGCAATGGAGCAGGCGGTGAGGAATGGAGTGTGATTAGTAGCAGCTTAGAAGAAGGTGAGGACCAGAGGGCGATCAGCACCAGAGGACGTCAAGGACCAGAGGACAATTGATGGTAGTGGAGAAGGCAATGAGGACTGGAGGGTAATCGGTGGCAGAGGAGCTGAATGGTGACATTGACCTCACACATCGATGAAGTGGCTCACTGGGATTCTGACCTTTCCTGGGGAGTGTTCTTGTGAGTGAGCCAACTCCCTTAAATTAAAAGCAACCCCACACATGAATGGTCTCGGAATGTTGTTCTGTTGGCCTGACCGAGAACACATTATAGCGCTCACCTTCTCTTCTCCAGGAAATCATTATTATTATTAATGTCCCAAATGGTTCTCTGCGTTTTAATTCCTGTACTTCCTGTGGAATGTCAATTTGTTGTTGATGATTTGATACTGAGAAGTGGCTTCTTTGCTGCCCTTCCTAAAACCAAACCAGCCACCAAAAGTCTTCACCTTCCTGTGTGTGCATATACGCTGACCCCTGCCTGCTGCCATTCCTCTGTGTTGATGTTGACATGATCCAGTAGCTTAATCACCGGTAGGACACCGTCCTGACACGTGCTGGACTTTCTTGGACACCCCAAATACTTCTTCATACCTGAACCTCTTTTCTTGAAGTTCTTGAAGCCCCTGTCCAGTAAAACTTTAAATTTCTACCACCTTATCCCCCCTCCAGAACAGTGTAAAAAAAGACATGTCAAAGCATTGATTATATGTAAATAGCATATGTCATGGATGCTCTGCTGTCATCTGAGACAGCTGTGAGCCCCCTCTGTGCTCACTCCCGCTGAGAGCACGAAGGCCATTTTTTTGTGTGGTCTTGAAGGAATGAAATAGAAATGAGGGGTAAATTTGGGACCCTGCTACGGCTTCTACCCTGTGCTGCAGCAAATGGAGGAGAGGTATCAGGTAAGTGACTTTGGGTTTACAGTCCCTTTAATGATTTGATGAATGGTTAATTTAAAGTGGACCAACACCCTCCACTGATCGGCCCGGGAATCTATAAGATTCCCGGACTGATCAGTCCCCTGACTGCAGGGCACCCCGATCGGTGTGAAACCCCCCAGAAACCCCTAAATCCCTACCTGCTCCTCGATCCAGCGGCGCCCGCCGCCGCCTCCCGCGCGCCCCTCTAGCAGGACGCGCACCCGCGCTGCCCGTTTGTGAATGGCCGGCGCGGGTGCGCGCCCTGTAAGAGTGACGCGCGGGAGGCGGCGGTGGGCGCGATCTCTTGTCCGTCGCTGCCTCCCGCTTGTCCGTCGGTGGGGATTGGCAGCACCGGTCACGTGGGAGCGGGTAGAGGTGAGTTTTTGGGGCTTTCTGGGGGGTTTCACACAGCGGGGCACCCCCGATCGGGGTGCCCCACCGAAGTGGACCAAAACCCAGGATAGTCAAAATCCTGGGTGTTGGTCCACTTTAAGGACAATCTTACAATCAGCAATGTCCTTGCCTGTATAACCTTTCTGATGTGAAACAATGATGACTTCATGTGTTTCCTTGGAGGTAACCTTGGTTAACAGAAGAAAATGATTTAAAATGCCATCTGCCTCTTAACCAACCAATCTGCTCTTATAATTCAGTACCCATGAAAAACTAATACCAACAATCTTGTCTTTACTAACAATTTCTGCCGAACTAAGGCGAAGATTGCTGAAATGCTGTTGGCCGTTTCATTTTATGACACGGCTGAAAATCAAAGGAAATGGGCATTTGTGATTAAGGGCCTTATTCATGAAGGTATAGCGCCAGGTAGTGCTTTGTAAGCGACAGGTAGCGTCAGGTGAAGGCCAGCCGCAGCACGCAATTCCACATTTATGAAGGAATGTCTGGTGAGTGACTCTAACAGCATCACATATCGACCGATTCATCATCACAGACAGCTCTGTGCATCCCGATGGCACTCTGGCTTTCAGAGCGCCTGGTATTACCTGTCACTACCTGTCGCTCTCCCATACATTTCAATGGACGTTACTTTGCTTCTCTTTAAACAGGGTTTTCTTTTAATATTTTTTTTGTTTTGTATTAAATCATTGTGTGACCTCTCCTTTCCTATTTAAATACATTTTTGAAAAGTTTTTATATTTTTTTATATTTTTATGCAGAATTGTCATTACATGTCTGGTATTAAAGTGTTAATGTCACAGTGTAATAACAATGTAATTCCATATGTCCATATGTTTTTGCTTTGTTACTAGTGGATATGTGTTCAAAAACAGACTTTAATCACACAGCGTCTGACGCTGTGGGCTACAGCGACAGAATTTTGAGCGCCGGTGCTGCGTGAGGCTGTTTTTTTTATGAATATGGTTTGAGTTGCTCACACTGACCAGTCGCTACGGTTCGCTCCCATATAGTGCTGTACTGGTGTTATAGCGACTCGCACATCAAATTCATCAACACCGGCAATGTTACTACAGCAACTGAGGCGCTCTGTAATAGTGAATGGCGGCCGATCATAGCGACCACTAGCGGTCGCTCTTAGCGCCACAGTACAGACGCTCATCTGCTGTTACCTGGCGCTAGTAATGAATCAGCCTGCCAGTCTAATTGAATGAAACAGATTAACAAGTTATTACAGTTCATCTGATTATGTTTCATAACAGTCCGTGTCGGGCCGGTCCACCAGATGATCCTCTGGCCCCAGACACTGATCCATGGCCACCGACAAGGCAGTGCACAAGTTCCAAGACTAACTTGGAGGCCGATTCATTAATAGCGGCAGGTAGCGACAGTTGAGCGACTGTAGCAGTATTTTCACAGCGCCCGCTAGTAGTCGCTGTGCTTGGCCGTTGTTCGGTTGTTGATAGCGACTGAGTCGGTGTGCAGTAATGTTGAATACGGGGTGACGAGTCGCTATTTGACAGGTTCCGCGATGTATGGGTGCGCATGATAGCGACTGGTCAGAGCGACCGGCTCCCACCACATTCATCAAAAAATCACGCTCAAAAAATTCTCGCGCTGTGAAATGCATGTTTAAACCCCAGAGCGCTGGCGGCGATGTATTAAAAGTAGTTTTTTAACCCCCAAACCACCATATTTTTGGAAACCAAAAAAAAAAAAAATTTTGAAAGAATTTAGTAATATGAATACAATAATATCAGACCTGTAATATCAATTCTGCACAAATTTATTTTTTTTTTTTTACCTTACATTTAAAAAAAAAAAAAAAAAACATTAATAACAATTTATTATGAATATTTAAAGATTGTTCCATTGAAATGCATTGGAGAGCGCCAGGTAGCGAGAGGTCATACCTGTCGCTGTTCAAGGTCGGACGCTGGCGCTGTGGGCTGAGGCTGGAATAATGATGAATGAGTGGCTATCTGGCGCTATCTCAGTCGCTAAGCAGGATCGGCTTGATAAATGTGTGATTGTGGTGGGGAGCCGGCGTTCTCGTGGCGGGGCCCGTCATTACCGGCCACTCACCAGTCGCTACCTGTCGCTATTCCTTCATAAATAAGGGCCATAGTGTTTCTTGTTTGCTTGTGAGTTGTAACAACCTTATCAAATTGTACTACATGATTAAGAGTAGTCTTGCATTATTTCTATATAGCTGAAGAGTGGGCCGCAAGAAGGATTGTCTCTGGTGTGCCTAGTCCGACACTGATAACAATTTAGAGTTAAAGCGGACCTTCACTCTGAATAAGAGTCTATCTTATATGTTTCCCACACCCTGTACATACAGATTGTCCACATTAAAAATCATCCTACCTGCATGTGCTGCATGTTATGAGCCTTTAAACATCCAAGATGGCGGCTTATGGAAGCCGCCATCTTATCAGGCAGCCTGCAAACAGGAAGTGCCGCCTGACTGTGCTGCTCTGTATTCTGGGACTGCTGACCGTTACCTGACCCCAGCTCTGCTCTGTCTGAGCAAAGCACAGCTATAACCCTCCCCCCTGTACCTTTCCCACTCTCCTCAGTAAGTGTGATGCTTCTGAGTCAAGATGGCGGCGCCCGTATCCTAAATTCCTGAACAGAGTTGCAGCCCAGTGGGGGAAAGAATAATAAGTTAGTGACTAAAAACGTAAAATATATTAATTTTAGATGCTGGGGAACCGTTTTTTAAGAGTTTGGGCTTTTCATTAAATAACGCTGAAGGTCCGGTTTAATGCAAATTGGTAATATTTTAAGAATTATAAATAAATTGGCCCAGCTTTAATAGTATTGATTCAGATTATCACCACTAGATGGTGCAACAACATCAATTATTACAGCACAATACACAGCCTTTTATATTACCCCTAGAATTCGGGATCCTTTCACATACAATTCCCGACAACTATTAATTATTATTATTACTTTTCTATTAGGAATACGTTAAATCCTAAAAAAAAGGAGCTACGTAAGCTTGTCCATCATACCATTGGGTATCTCAGCACATGGATCTAACCAGTAGAGTTTGTACATTAAAAAGTGGCAACCTGTACAGATATATTGGTATCAGATTTATTGAGATAATTCTGGGGACTTTATTTTAGCTTACAAAATATATTTACAGTGACTCTAGCAAGCCCAATCCATTTACTAGATTTAATAGAGGGGGGGGGGGGCATTTCAGGCCTCAGTACGCCCCCTCCATTGTAGAAAATCAAGTGGACATGGTCAGCCCCTATAAGGGGGGAAACGTATTATTTTTGTCTAGACTGTCCCTTTATTTAATTGTTAATTGGCGGCAATTATGCTGCTAAATATTTAATTAGCAGTGTTTAGCTCTCCCCCCACCACCTCACTTCTCACCAATGGTGTGGAGGCTGATTTATTACAAAGCCTGTTATCGGCAGATGAGGGTCTGTACAGCGACGCTTAGAGCGACCGCTAGTAGACGCTGTCTTCGGCTATCGGGCGCTGTAACAGAGAGCCTCAGTCGCTGTAGTAACCTGGCCAGCATTGATGAATGTGATGTGTGATGGGCGCTGTAACAGTACAGCACTGCAGCGAGCGAGAGGTGCGACCAACTCTCAGCGACTTGCACCATATTCAACAAAAAAACACTCACAGAGCGTCGGCGCTCTAAATCTGGTTGCTGTAGCATAGAGCGCCAAACGCTGTGTGATTAAAGTCTGTTTTTGAACACATATCCACTAGTAACAAAGCGAAAACACATGGAATGACATTGTTGTAACATTGTGACATTAATACTTTAGTGCCAGACCTGTAATGACAATTCTGCATACAAATAATCAAAAAATTTTCAAAAATCATTTATCCAGCCCAGGAGAGGTCAAAAAATTATTTGAGAGTAAAAATAAAAATTAGGATCAGTAAAGAGATTAGAAGGAACGTCCATTGAAATGTATGGGAGAGCCACAGGTAGCGACAGGTAATACCTGGCGCTCTGGAAGCTAGAGCTCCGGCGCTATACGCTGAGCCGCCTGTAATAATACATCAGACGCTACATGGCGCTGTTAGAGTCGCTTACCAGAATCGCTTTCATAAATGTGGTTTTGCGTACAGCGCCCGGCGTTCACCAGACGCTTCCTGCCGCTACGAAGCACTACCTCGCGCTATCCCTTCATGAATAAAGCCCTAAATGTGACAGTCATACCTCCCAACATTTCCGGGTGGGACAATTTTTATATTAGGCCACGCCCCCTTATTGAGTTATGGATAGGAGATAGGATGTAACAGTTACAACAATAGAAACACTTTAAATAGGAGAGTGAACTATTTATTGATGCAGATCTGCATGTTATACCTCAAAGAGGGACAGAGAAGAACAACGAGGGACAGGGGGACATGGACTTCAAAAAGGGACAGTCCCTCCAAATCAGGGACAGTTGGGAGGCACTGGTCCCCCATGTGAATATTAAAGAGGACCAAAACACAGAATATTCAAATTCCCCCGATCGGGGATGCCCTGCTGTGTGAACCCCCCCAGGTAGCCCGATCCCACTCACCCTTTCCTGGTCCTATGCTGCATGTGCAGCCCTCTCATCCAGTCAGCATGCTCGGATCCGCTCCCGCCCCTTTGTCTAATATAAGGTGAGTGGATTCGAGCACGCTGGCGGCCGCATCCCCCGCTACCCTCTAACAGGGAGCGTGCCCGCGTCGTCCATTCACAAATGCCTGGTGCAGGCACACGCCCTGCTAAAGGGATAGCGGGATGTGGCTGCAGCTCGCACATGCGCCATTTGACCGGGAACAAGGGGAGTTTCCAGCCAAACCTGGGGGTTTCACACTTCCAGATTCTGGATGCCCCAGGGGGAGGGAATCAAGCGGGCCTGGAATCTTTACACAATTGCCAATGTATATATACAGCAGCCAGTCTATATATATGTGCGCTCAGCGAGATACTTCAGTAAATCCAGCAAAAGCTTCACCCAGTGGTAATACTCTTGTCTTCTTTCAATTAGTGCAATAATCCCTCCACCTATGAATAAAATAACAAACCAACTTCCCAATAAAGAGATCGCTTTGGATTAATAATCAGTTTCGTTCCACTTTAATGGCTCCAGTATCACAAATAGAGAATATGGCTACCCAATGCTCTAATCAATTCCTCTCAGCATGGGCATATCCAAGTAACCGCACTCAACAATCTTTAAAAACCATCCACGGTTTATTAAGATGAGGTAACATATAAAAGAGAATAAAAAGACGCACCAATAGCGTGATATTGTTTCATATGCTCAGAATGCAAACATTATCCTGCCGCCCTTTTTAACGCTGCTTACCAGTGGACCAACACCCACCGCTGATCGGCCCGGGAATCTATAAGATTCCCGGGCCGATCAGCTCCCTGCCTGCGGGGCAACCCGATCGGGGGTGCCCCGCTGTGTGAAACCCCCCAGGACGCCCGCAAATCCTACCTGTTCCTCATTCCAATGGCGCATGCGCGGGCTGCCGCCACCTCTTGCGCATCCCTCTAGCAGGGCGCGCACCATTCACAAACGGCCAGCGCGGGCGTGCTCCCTGTACGAGGGACGCGCGAGAGGCGGCGGCGGCGGGCGCTCTCACCTTGTCCGTCGACGGACCTCACTTGTCCGTCGGCAGTGATTGGTGGGGCGAGTCACGTGGGAGCGGGGTCAGGTGAGTTTTTGGGGCTTTCTGGGGGGTTTCACACAGCGGGGTGCCCCGCGGAAGTGGACCAGCACCCAGGATAGTGAAAATTCTGGGTGTTGGTCCACTTTAAAATCCATACACATAAAAACCACAAGTGATAGCGAAGGTGAGGCAGAGCAATGTCTACGTCACCTATGCACCTCGATCACTCTCCAGTATCCACAGCGCTTTTTTCCCCCGGCCGCGGGTCTAGATGCTGCTCTGATTCAAGAAAGTCACGTGATGGTACGTAGCTCCGCCCGACGCATTTCGTCATCCACAGACTTCATTGGCTATGTCCGTGGATGACGAAACGCAATTGAATGCGAATACACTTATTGCTTGCGCGGTTTTAAGAAAGTTTTATTTCTTTATTATAGGCCCTGGAATCTTATAGATTTCAGGGCCGCCAGGTTGTGGGTTTTGGTCCTCTTTAAATAGGGCTCTTTCACGACTCATACAGTAGACTTTTTCTGTCTTTTAGCTCATTTGGATGCAGTTAGGCAACTAATGACTGAAACAACAGGATTGGTGCTTCCTTTCACTAAATGATGGCAAGTGAGCCCACATAAGATAAATAAGTCAGAGGCGCAACAATGATGAGGCCAGGGGCATAGCTTGGGGAAAGCCCTGGGTGCAGCAGGTCAGGGGGGCTCCAAAGGGGGTCTGAGCACAGGTGGAGGGGAGCCCCATTTCGAGTCTTGGTCCCAGGTGCCAGAAAACCTAGCTACTCCCCTGACCTTCTGGGCCCCGGTGCGGTCGCACCCCCTCAAGTTACGCCCCTGCTTCTCACACACAGTTGGTTTTCGCATTTCATGACGCTTATGAAGCACTGACATGAAAACCACATAAATTGCGGAGACAGCGATAAAGAAATTGGTTGAGGCCGTGGAAGTGAAACCAAACGTAACCACATAAATGTCAACATTACGCCATTAAAACTGATTAAGTCATTCCAGCGTAACTGTATCTGCCCCCCTCCCCACACTAACACCCCAATCACCTAGATTGTGATTTATTTAATTGTTTAACCCTTTACACTCCAGCCATGTAGAATCTACAGAGCTGCTTCTCCGACCATCAGGCAGCAGCCACATAGACTCTGTGGCTGCCATTTCCCCCTGTTTAGAGACAAATAAGCCCTGTGCTCAGCTTCTGATATCTTGCACGCCAGGGCCGGCTCTAGGTTTGTTGGGGCCCTTGGGCAGGAGAGTGTTAGTGGGCCCCAAAGTAGTGAGTCACATGATGTAACCTTTCAGCTCTGCGGCCACAAATGGAGCATCTCCTGCTGCTGATCGCCCTCCAGTCCTTGTTGCCTTCCCTATAGCCACCAATCATCCTCTAGTCCTTGTTGCCTTCCCTATAGTAACCAATCATCCTCTAGTCCTTGTAGCCTTCCCTATAGTAACCAATCATCCTCTAGTCCTTGTTGCCTTCCCTATAGTAACCAATCATCCTCTAGTCCTTGTAGCCTTCCCTATAGTCACCAATCATCCTCCAGTCCTTGTTGCCTTCCCTATAGTAACCAATCATCCTCTAGTCCTTATTGCCTTCCCTAAAGCCACCAATCATCCTCTAGTCCTTATTGCCTTCCCTAAAGCCACCAATCATCCTCTAGTCTTTGTTGCGTTCTCTAAGGTCACCAATCATCCTCTAGTCCTTATTGCCTTCCCTATAGTCACCAATCATCCTCTAGTCCTTGTTGCCTTCCCTATAGCCACCAATCATCCTCTAGTCCTTATTGCCTTCCCTATAACCACCAATTGTCCTCTAGTCCTTGTTACCTTCCCTATAGCCACCAATCATTCTCTAGTCCTTGTAGCCTTCCCTAAAGTAACCAATCATCCTCTAGTCCTTGTAGCCTTCCCTATAGTAAGCAATCATCCTCTAGTCCTTGTTGCCTTCCCTATAGTAACCAATCATCCTCTAGTCCTTATTGCCTTCCCTATGGCCACTAATCATCCTCTAGTCCTTATTGCCTTCCCAATAGCCACCAATCATCCTCTAGTCCTTGTTGCCTTCTCTAAAGTCACCAATCATCCTCTAGTCCTTGTTGCCTTCCCTATAGCCACCAATCATTCTCTAGTCCTTATTGCCTTCCCTATAGCCACCAATCATCCTCTAGTCCGTATTGCCTTCCCTATAGCCACTAATCATCCTCTTGTCCTTATTGCCTTCCCTATAGCCACCAATTGTCCTCTAGTCATTGTTGCATTCTCTATTGCCACCAATCATCCTCTAGTCCCTATTGCCTTCCCTATAGCCACCAATCATCCTCCAGTCCTTATTGCCTTCCCTATAGCCACTAATCATCCTCTAGTCCGTATTGCCTTCCCTATAGCCACTAATCATCCTCTTGTCCTTATTGCCTTCCCTATAGCCACCAATTGTCCTCTAGTCATTGTTGCATTCTCTATTGCCACCAATCATCCTCTAGTCCCTATTGCCTTCCCTATAGCCACCAATCATCCTCCAGTCCTTATTGCCTTCCCTATAGCCACTAATCATCCTCTAGTCCTTATTGCCTTCCCTATAGCCACCAATCATCCTCCAGTCCTTATTGCCTTCCCTATAGCCACCAATCATCCTCTAGTCCTTATTGCCTTCCCTATAGCCACTAATCATCCTCTAGTCCTTATTGCCTTCCCTATAGCCACCAATCATCCTCTAGTCCTTATTGCCTTCCCTATAGCCACTAATCATCCTCTAGTCCTTATTGCCTTCCCTTTAGCCACCAATCATCCTCTAGTCCTTATTGCCTGCCCTATAGCCACTAATCATCCTCTAGTCCTTATTGCCTTCCCTATAGCCACCAATCATCCTCTAGTACTTGTTGCATTCTCTATTGCCACCAATCACCCTCCAGCCCTTATTGCCTTCCATATAGCCACCAATCACCCTCCGGCCCTTATTGCCTTCCCTATAGCCACCAATCATCCTCTAGTCCTTATTGCCTTCCCTATAGCCACCAATCATCCTCTAGTCCTTATTGCCTTCCCTATAGCCACCAATCATCCTCTAGTCCTTGTTGCCTTCCCTATAGCCACCAATCATCCTCTAGTCCTTGTTGCATACTCTACTGCCACCAATCATCCTCTAGTCCTTATTGCCTTCCCTATAGCCACCAATCATCCTCTAGTCCTTATTGCCTTCCCTATAGCCACTAATCATCCTCTAGTCCTTATTGCCTTCCCTATAGCCACCAATTGTCCTCTAGTCCTTGTTGCCTTTCCTATAGCCACCAATCATCCTCTAGTCCTTATTGCCTTCCCTATAGCCACCGATTGTCCTCTAGTCCTTGTTGCATTCTCTACTGCCACCAATCATCCTCTAGTCCTTATTGCCTTCCCTATAGCCACCAATCATCCTCTAGTACTTATTGCCGTCCCTATAGTAACCAATCATCCTCCAGTCCTTATTGCCTTCCCTATAGTAACCAATAATCCTCTAGTCCTTATTGCCATCCCTATAGTAAGCAATCGCCCTTTAGTCCTTGTTGCCTTCCCTATAGCCACCAATCATCCTCCAGTCCTTATTGCCTTCCCTATAGTAAGCAATCGCCCTCTAGTCCTTGTTGCCTTCCCTATAGCCACCAATCATCCTCCAGTCCTTATTGCCTTCCCTATAGCCACCAATCATCCTCTAGTCCTTGTTGCCTTCCCTATAGCCACCAATCATCCTCTAGTCCTTATTGCCTTCCCTATAGCCACCGATTGTCCTCTAGTCCTTGTTGCATTCTCTACTGCCACCAATCATCCTCTAGTCTTTATTGCCTTCCCTATAGTAACCAATCATAGTTACATAGTTACATAGTTACATAGTTACATAGTTACATAGTTAATACGGTTGAAAAAAAGACATATGTCCATCAAGTTCAACCAAGGGTGTTGGGGTAGGGGGAAGTTATTTTTTATTTCATAGGGGAAGCCATTTATTTAATTTTTTGTCTTTTTTTTTTTTTTATTGATAACTACTAGTAGTAACTGTTAATGTTATTTTCTTCAAAATAAGCATCTAATCCTTTTTTGAAGCTGTCAGCGGTTGATGCTGTAACAAGCTTCTGTGGGAGGCTATTCCATAGATTTATAGTTCTTATGGTAAAAAACGATTGTCGCCTCCGGAGACTAAATTTCTTTTTTTCCAATCGAAGGCAGTGCCCCCTTGTCCTTAGAGAGGATTTTACGTGAAATAGTGTTCCCCCATATTTTTTGTATGGTCCATTTATATATTTATACAAGTTAATCATGTCCCCCCGCAATCGCCTCCTCTCAAGACTAAACAGATTTAATTCTCGTAATCTTTCCTCATAACTAAGATCTTTCATTCCCTTTATTAGTTTGGTGGCTCTCCTTTGCACCTTTTCCAGAGTCAGGGTGTCCTTTCTATGAACGGGTGCCCAGAACTGGACGGCATACTCCAGGTGAGGGCGCACCAGTGCCTTGTAAAGAGGCAAAATTACATCTCTATCCCGTGATTCCATGCCTCTTTTAATGCACGATAGTATCTTGGTGGCCTTGGAAGCAGCTGCTTGGCATTGCATGCTGTTATTTAGTCTGTGATCTACTAGTACCCCCAGATCCTTCTCAACAAGTGACTCTCCCAGTTTTACTCCCCCGAGGACATATGTTGCCTTCGGGTTATTAGACCCCAAGTGCATGACTTTACATTTTTCCACATTGAACTTCATTTGCCAAGTGGATGCCCAGACACTCAATGTGTCCAAGTCAGCCTGAAGCTTGTGAACATCTTCAATAGACTGCACTGTGCTACATATCTTTGTGTCATCTGCAAAAATAGAGACAGTGCTTTTAATTCCATCTTCTATGTCGTTTATAAACAAGTTGAATAACAGTGGGCCCAGCACTGAACCCTGGGGTACACCGCTTACAACTGGTAACCATTCAGAGTAGGTATCATTAACCACAACTCTCTGCACACGATCCTTCAGCCAGTTTTCAATCCAGTTACAAACTGCGTTTTCTAATCCTGAAGATCTCAATTTCCCCAATAAGCGTCTATGGGGGACAGTGTCAAATGCTTTTGCAAAATCCAGAAAAACTATATCCACAGCCGCCCTTCTGTCCAGGCTTCTACTCACCTCCTCATAGAAGCCAATCAGGTTAGTTTGGCAGCTTCTGTCCTTAGTAAAACCGTGTTGGTTTTCACTTATAATATTATGGATAGTTACATATTCGTGTATGTTGTCCCTTAATAGTCCCTCAAGCAATTTCCCCACAATGGATGTTAAGCTAACAGGTCTGTAATTGCCCGGAGAAGACCTAGAGCCCTTTTTAAAAATGGGCACCACATTTGCCCTGCGCCAGTCCCTTGGCACTATACCAGTTGCTAGTGAGTCTTTAAAGATCAACAACAGAGGTGACGAGATAACGGAACTGAGTTCTTTGAGAACTCTTGGGTGAAGTCCATCTGGCCCTCCAGTCTTATTCACATTTAAATTATTGAGTTTTTCTTGGATGATATCCACGTTTAGCTTGTTAATTATTATACTTGGGCTATTACTATCAGTGGCATCTCCTGTGTTGGCTCCTTGCGCTTCTCTTGTGTACACAGAGCTAAAGAATCCATTTAACAGCTCTGCCTTATCCTCATCCCCAGTGACCATTTCCCCATTATCATTAATTAGGGCACCTACCTGTTCTGATTTAGTTTTCTTCGAATTAATATATTTGAAAAATCGTTTAGGGTTTGTTTTGCTTTCTTTGGCCACATCTCGTTCATTTTGTGCTTTTGCCAACCTTATTTCTTTCTTACACACTTTATTTACTAGTTTATACTGTTCAAGTGTTACAGCTGAGAGTTCAGCCTTGTAATGTTTAAATGCCCTTTTTTTGTTCTTTATTGCCCTTTTAACCGCAGGTGTCAGCCATGAGGGGTTTAACTTTAGCCGCTTATATTTGTTACCCGTAGGAATACATTTTGCAACGTTGCTACTCACAATTGATTTAAAGCACTCCCATTTGGCATCTGTATCCTTATTCCCGAACAGATGCTCCCAGTCTATGTCCTTGAGTGCAGCTCTGAGCCTGGGGAAGTTGGCCTTTCTAAAATCTTTCTTACAGTTTATGTTAAATACAATTATATTGTGGTCACTGTTACCAAGATTTTCACGGACTGTTACTGCCCCCATCAGGTCATCATTATTTGATATTACAAGATCTAGAATAGCATCACCCCTAGTTGGTGCCTCCACGAACTGATTCATATAATTATCTTGTAGCAAGCTGAGGAATGCTCTCCCCCTTGTAGTGGAAGCAGAACCATGTCTCCAGTCGATTCCTGGATAGTTGAAGTCCCCCATCACCACCACTGTACCAGCCTGTGATGCCCGCTCTATCTGTTTATGCAGTTGACCCTCTATTTCCTCAGTTATATTTGGGGGCCTATAGATTACACCAAACTGTATTTTAGCATTGTTTATATCGCCCCCTACTTCTACCCACAAGGATTCTACATCCTCACAATCTTCTGCTAATATATGCTTTGAGTTCTTGCTTTACATAAAGACACACGCCACCCCCTTTCCTTTTTGCTCTGTCTTTCCGAAAAAGAGCAAAACCTTGTAGATTGACAGTCCAGTCATGTGTGGAATCCAGCCATGTCTCAGCCACACCAACAACATCAATATTCTCTGCCAGCACCAGAGCCTCAAGCTCCCCCACTTTACTTGCCAGACTTCTGGCATTTGTGAACATACACTTTATGTTCCTATCTAGTTTGACACATTGGGGTATAGTATTAGTTCCTGCAGTAATGCATCCGTCTAATTTGTTACTGCTGGTTTGCAACTCATGGATCTCCTTATCCATCATAGCAGTCCTCCCCCCTTCTAATTCTCCACCCACCATCATATGCTGTCCCCTAAGTAACCTGTCTTCACTTTTATTTTCACTCTTGCCCTCCCCCCTCATCACTAGTTTAAATAACTCTCCACCCCCTCTAGTATCCTCTTACCCAGCACAGCAGCCCCCCTTCCATTCAGGTGCAAATCATCTTTAGAATACAGTTTGTACCCCAATGAAAAGTCAGCCCAGTGCTCTAGGAACCCAAATCCCTCTGCCCTGCACCAGGACTTGAGCCATGCGTTTAACTCTCTAAGCTCCCGCTGTCTTTCATGTGTAGCGCATGGCACTGGCAGTATTCCAGAGAATACAACCTTGGAGGTCCTTCCCTTCAACTTGGTGCCTAATTCCTTAAATGTATTCTTAAGGATCCTCCATTTCCCATTAATTCTGTCATTGGTCCCCACATGGACCACGACCGCTGGGTCATCCCCAGCCCCTCCCAGTAATTTGTCCACCCTTTCCACCACATGCCGAACCCTGGCACCAGGGAGACAGCAAACCATTCGGTTGAGGCGGTCTTGGTGACAAATTATTCTATCAGTCCGCCTGATAATAGAATCCCCTATGACCACTAACTGTCTAGTCCTACCTGCAGTCCCAACCACCCACTCACTAGCTGGGCTGTTCTCCCGGCTGTTAGGGAGAACAGTATCTGCTAGGGCTGCCATTTCTGAGACTGACACTCTTGCATCATTACCCAACTTGGCAATTTTGCTAGGGTGCGCAGACACAGGAATGGCCTTCCTTTTCTGTGCACCCTTTCTACTCCCTCTATCTACATTTACCCAGCTACTTATCTGCTCCTCCTGACCCATTTCTCCACCCTCTGTATCTACCCCATTTACTACCTGCTCAGTGAGCAGAAAACTCTTTTCCATATTGTCAATCCTCCTCAGTCTTGCATTTTGCTCCTCCAGATCTCTAACCCGAGCTTCCAGGTTTGCAATTTGCTCACATTTACCACAGAGGTATTCACCCGGGAACTGCTGCTCCTGAAGTGTATACATATGACAAACTGTGCACTGAAGTAGACCTCCAATATTGCTAGCCATTATCCTAGTTACAATACAGCAGTAAAAACAATTTTAGTACTCACAGATGCAGCAACTTTGGCTTTTACCTTCTTATTTTAGCACATAGGCAATAGGAACACTTGAAGTCCCAATATAAAGTCCCTTAATAAAAAGTCCCCTCACTTATAATACAACCTCACTTGAAAATACAACTGGAACTCGCAAAAGCTCCTGAACTCGCTTTAAACAATCTTATTTATATAAAGCAATACTTCCCTTCCAAGTGGCAGTCTCTGTCTGGCAAACAGTCAGAAGGCTGGGCTCAGCTGAAATAAATAGGCTGCTAATTAGGCAGGACCACCCCCACTCAGGTAACTGCTTTCTATCAGATGGGAGCAACCAATGTAATCAAATGCAAGGCTAAAGCCTGTAATACAAGAAAGAAAGAGAGAGAAAAAAAAAAACAACAATTCTCTTTTTTTTCCCCTCTACCTTCCCTTAATAAAAAGTCCCCTCACTTATAATACAACCTCACTTGAAAATACAACTGGAACTCGCAAAAGCTCCTGAACTCGCTTTAAACAATCTTATTTATATAAAGCAATACTTCCCTTCCAAGTGGCAGTCTCTGTCTGGCAAACAGTCAGAAGGCTGGGCTCAGCTGAAATAAATAGGCTGCTAATTAGGCAGGACCACCCCCACTCAGGTAACTGCTTTCTATCAGATGGGAGCAACCAATGTAATCAAATGCAAGGCTAAAGCCTGTAATACAAGAAAGAAAGAGAGAGAAAAAAAAAAACAACAATTCTCTTTTTTTTCCCCTCTACCTTCCCTTAATAAAAAGTCCCCTCACTTATAATACAACCTCACTTGAAAATACAACTGGAACTCGCAAAAGCTCCTGAACTCGCTTTAAACAATCTTATTTATATAAAGCAATACTTCCCTTCCAAGTGGCAGTCTCTGTCTGGCAAACAGTCAGAAGGCTGGGCTCAGCTGAAATAAATAGGCTGCTAATTAGGCAGGACCACCCCCACTCAGGTAACTGCTTTCTATCAGATGGGAGCAACCAATGTAATCAAATGCAAGGCTAAAGCCTGTAATACAAGAAAGAAAGAGAGAGAAAAAAAAAAACAACAATTCTCTTTTTTTTCCCCTCTACCTTCCCTTAATAAAAAGTCCCCTCACTTATAATACAACCTCACTTGAAAATACAACTGGAACTCGCAAAAGCTCCTGAACTCGCTTTAAACAATCTTATTTATATAAAGCAATACTTCCCTTCCAAGTGGCAGTCTCTGTCTGGCAAACAGTCAGAAGGCTGGGCTCAGCTGAAATAAATAGGCTGCTAATTAGGCAGGACCACCCCCACTCAGGTAACTGCTTTCTATCAGATGGGAGCAACCAATGTAATCAAATGCAAGGCTAAAGCCTGTAATACAAGAAAGAAAGAGAGAGAAAAAAAAAAACAACAATTCTCTTTTTTTTCCCCTCTACCTTCCCTTAATAAAAAGTCCCCTCACTTATAATACAACCTCACTTGAAAATACAACTGGAACTCGCAAAAGCTCCTGAACTCGCTTTAAACAATCTTATTTATATAAAGCAATACTTCCCTTCCAAGTGGCAGTCTCTGTCTGGCAAACAGTCAGAAGGCTGGGCTCAGCTGAAATAAATAGGCTGCTAATTAGGCAGGACCACCCCCACTCAGGTAACTGCTTTCTATCAGATGGGAGCAACCAATGTAATCAAATGCAAGGCTAAAGCCTGTAATACAAGAAAGAAAGAGAGAGAAAAAAAAAAACAACAATTCTCTTTTTTTTCCCCTCTACCTTCCCTTAATAAAAAGTCCCCTCACTTATAATACAACCTCACTTGAAAATACAACTGGAACTCGCAAAAGCTCCTGAACTCGCTTTAAACAATCTTATTTATATAAAGCAATACTTCCCTTCCAAGTGGCAGTCTCTGTCTGGCAAACAGTCAGAAGGCTGGGCTCAGCTGAAATAAATAGGCTGCTAATTAGGCAGGACCACCCCCACTCAGGTAACTGCTTTCTATCAGATGGGAGCAACCAATGTAATCAAATGCAAGGCTAAAGCCTGTAATACAAGAAAGAAAGAGAGAGAAAAAAAAAAACAACAATTCTCTTTTTTTTCCCCTCTACCTTCCCTTAATAAAAAGTCCCCTCACTTATAATACAACCTCACTTGAAAATACAACTGGAACTCGCAAAAGCTCCTGAACTCGCTTTAAACAATCTTATTTATATAAAGCAATACTTCCCTTCCAAGTGGCAGTCTCTGTCTGGCAAACAGTCAGAAGGCTGGGCTCAGCTGAAATAAATAGGCTGCTAATTAGGCAGGACCACCCCCACTCAGGTAACTGCTTTCTATCAGATGGGAGCAACCAATGTAATCAAATGCAAGGCTAAAGCCTGTAATACAAGAAAGAAAGAGAGAGAAAAAAAAAAACAACAATTCTCTTTTTTTTCCCCTCTACCTTCCCTTAATAAAAAGTCCCCTCACTTATAATACAACCTCACTTGAAAATACAACTGGAACTCGCAAAAGCTCCTGAACTCGCTTTAAACAATCTTATTTATATAAAGCAATACTTCCCTTCCAAGTGGCAGTCTCTGTCTGGCAAACAGTCAGAAGGCTGGGCTCAGCTGAAATAAATAGGCTGCTAATTAGGCAGGACCACCCCCACTCAGGTAACTGCTTTCTATCAGATGGGAGCAACCAATGTAATCAAATGCAAGGCTAAAGCCTGTAATACAAGAAAGAAAGAGAGAGAAAAAAAAAAACAACAATTCTCTTTTTTTTCCCCTCTACCTTCCCTTAATAAAAAGTCCCCTCACTTATAATACAACCTCACTTGAAAATACAACTGGAACTCGCAAAAGCTCCTGAACTCGCTTTAAACAATCTTATTTATATAAAGCAATACTTCCCTTCCAAGTGGCAGTCTCTGTCTGGCAAATCATCCTCTAGTCCTTATTGCCGTCCCTATAGTAACCAATCATCCTCTAGTCCTTATTGCCGTCCCTATAGTAAGCAATCGCCCTCTAGTCCTTGTTGCCTTCCCTATAGCCACCAATCATCCTCCAGTCCGTATTGCCTTCCCTATAGAAACCAATCATCCTCCAGTCCTTGTTGCCTTCCCTATAGTAAGCAATCGCCCTCTAGTCCTTATTGCCTTCCCTATAGCCACCAATCATCCTCCAGTCCTTATTGCCTTCCCTATAGCCACCAATCATCCTCCAGTCCTTATTTCCTTCCCTATAGCCACCAATCATCCTCTAGTCCTTATTGCCTTCCCTATAGCCACCAATCATCCTCCAGTCCTTATTGCCTTCCCTATAGCCACCAATCATCCTCCAGTCCTTATTGCCTTCCCTATAGCCACCAATCACCCTCCAGTCCTTATTGCCTTCCCTATATTAACCAATCATCCTCTAGTCCTTATTGCCTTCCCTATAGCCACCAATCATCCTCCAGTCCTTATTGCCTTCCCTATAGTAACCAATCATCCTCTAGTCCTTATTGCCTTCCCTATAGCCACCAATCATCCTCTAGTCCTTATTGCCTTCCCTATAGCCACCAATCATCCTCTAGTCCTTGTTGCCTCCCCTATAGTAACCAGTCATCCTCTAGTCCTTATTGCCTTCCCTATAGCCACCAATCATCCTCCAGTCCTTATTGCCTTCCCTATAGCCACCAATCATCCTCCAGTCCTTATTGCCTTTGCTATAGCCACCAATCATCCTCTAGTTCTTGTAGCATTCTCTACTGCCACCAATCGTCCTCCAGTCCTTATTGCCTTCCATATAGCCACCAATCATCCTCTAGTTCTTGTAGCATTCTCTACTGCCACCAATCGTCCTCCAGTCCTTATTGTCTTCCCTATAGCCACCAATCATCCTCTCGTCCTTATTGCCTTCCCTATAGCCACCAATCATCCTCCAGTCCTTATTGCGTTCCCTATAGCCACCAATTGTCCTCTAGTCCTTGTTGCATTCTCTATTGCCACCAATCCCCCTCCAGCCCTTATTGCCTTCCCTATAGCCACCAATCATCCTCCAGTCCTTATTGCCTTCCCGATAGCCACCAATCATCCTCTAGTCTTTGTTGCCTTCCCTATAATAACCAATCACCCTCTAGTCCATATTGCCTTCCCTATAGCCACCAATCATCCTCTAGTCCATATTGCCTTCCCTATAGCCACCAATCATCCTCTAGTCCTTATTGCCTTCCCTATAGCCACCAATCATCCTCTAGTCCTTGTTGCCTTCCCTATAGCCACCAATCATCCTCTAGTCCTTGTTGCATTCTCTACTGCCACTAAGCACCCTTCAGCGCTTACTGCTTGCTCTGCTGCCACTAAGACTCCATTATTGCTGTCAGTTGTCACTTGGTTCTCGCCACCTTCTGAGCTTCCATTAATTGCCCTCCATTCCATGCCACCTTCTCCATCGTTGCTGATTATCCCCTGTTGCTGAGGTCAGCCATGAGCCGATCTGCACACAGCGCCTGGCATTCGGTGGTTCGGGCCCACTGTTAAATAATACCATGGCCAAGAGTGAGCCTGAGTGGGCCCCTGATGATGCCAGGGCCCCTGGCAATTGCCCAGGTTTTCCCTGTTGCATGCCACCGCAGGGAGGGGCCTTTTATGCTGACGTCAGCTCATTCTATTTCCTGCAGGGGGAGTGAGCGGTGGGACATGGGAGCATGGCAGCGGACACCAATCCTCAACACCGTTCCCGGCAACTGCCGAACACTTCCGGCTGAAGATCGAGACACCTATACCAGTTCAAATGGCAGGTGGGGCTGGCAAGTCACCTGCCTGCTGGTAACAGGGTAAAACCCACCCCATTACCTGCATCCTCAAAGGCCAAGGAGGGTGCAGAGAAGCCTGCGTCTTAGTGGGCTATGTCGGCTGGTAGCCTTTAGGAGTGGGGGTGGCCGCTTGGCCTCAGTGCCCTGGTCTACCATCCCACATAGCTGGGTTTTGCTGTAGAGGGGGGACCCCATATTGTGTCTGTTGCATTACTGACTGTCAGAACATGACAGGCCCAAAACTGAGCAATCATCCTCCGGCCACACCCCCCGGATAGGCACCATGTCTTACCTCTCCGCCATCCAAAGCCACCGCTGCCAGCATCCCTCCAGCTTATGGTCCCCGAAGGAACCCAGGCCCCTGGCACTTGCCTGGGTATGGCAGGTTCTGGAGCCAACCTTGCTGGAAATAACTAGTTAAGGTAGACAGCGCTTTAACCATTGAAGGATTGTGAGTCCAGTAACCTGCCTATCAGTGGTAATAGCGCTGTCTACATGGGCGGCCTTTCTGGGGTGTGCAAGGTGTGCGGTCGCACAGAGAGCAATCCCAACCTCCCTGTGGGGGAGCGCTATGAGCTCTCAATACCACCATCTTTCTCCTTTATTTCCACATTTCTTTATAATTCTCTTCTTTTTTCTTTATCTTGAATTTCCTATTCTCCTTCTTCCTTTCTTTCTGTACCCCATCTTTCATGTTATTTCCACATTCCCTCCATTTTCTCTTGTCACCTTCCTCCCATCTCTATTATCAGCTTCTTCACACTTCTTTGCTTACCTTGCTTCTATCCCTTTATTTCTTTATCATCTTAATATATCAATCGCTCTCCATCTCTTTTCCACATTTCCTCTTGATTTCTGTACCCCTGTATTTCTTTTTCTGCTTTCCCTTAATTCTTCTTGCCCCTTCCTCTGTCTCCCTCTGTGTGTGTGTGTGTGTGTGTGTGTGTGTGCGTGTGTGTGTGTAGGGGGGGGGGGGCACTCTAACATCCTGCACAGGGCACCACTTACCCTAAGGCCAACCCTGGCTGTCTGCTCTAGCTTACTATTTCTATTATGAGGCTGATTCATTACTGCATCACTACTTACTACATCAACGCCAGGTATCGGCAGCTGAGCGTCTGTATAGCCGTGCTTAGAGCGAGCGCTAGTAGACGCTGTAAGCGGGTATCGGTCGCTGTAGTAACCTGGCATTGATGAATGTGATGTATGTTGGGCGCTCTAACACCAGTACAGCGCTGCAGGGAGCGAGAGGCAGCGCAAGCTCAGGGCGACCGAGTCTCAGCGACTCACACCATATTCATCAAAAAAGGACACACACACACAGTGTCGGCACTCTGCATCTGGTCGCTATAGCACAGAGCGCCAGATGCTGTGTGATAAAAATCTGTTTTTGAACACATATCCACCAGTAACAAAGCGAAAAACACATGGAATGACATTGTTCTAACACTGTGACATTAATACTTTAGTGCCAGACCTGTAATGACAATTCTGCATAAAAAACAAAAAAGTTTTTAAAAATGACATTTTCAAGGCCAGGAGAGGTGACACAATTATTTGAGAGAGAAAAACAAAACAAAAAAAACCCTGTTTAAAATGGACCAACACCCAGCCCTTTTTTTTTTTTTTATTTGAAGATATACAAAAAATGCAGCATAACCCAATTAACAATGTAAAGAAAAAAAAAAATTACCTCCGACGCTCCCTCGGCGCGTCGCCACAATTTAAATTTTCGGCCGCCATCTTAGATTTGGTCCCAAAGGAAGAGATCCTTTGACCTATGCTGGCTGAAAATCGCGCGCATGCGCAGTAGTTAGGTGAAGCGCCGCTTGCATCGGGAACGAGCGGCGCTTCACCTGACACTACTGCGCATGCGCAATTCTACTGAGAGGGTTGACGGGAGGGGACGGTGTCGAGGCGGGGGCGCGCGCGGCTCAGAAGGGGGCGGAGACAAGCGAGGAGCGCGCAGCGTCCTGACAGAGAGAGGAAGAGCGGTTCGCGAGGAGAAGCACAAGGTAAAGGGGGACGGCGGGACGGCGGCAGGAGTCATGCTCGCTCATGAGAGCAGCTATAGGCCACGCCCCCCGGATGACGTCAGGAGAAGAGACAAGGAACGCGAGAACAAAGAAGAGCTCAGCGACGGACAAGAAATGCTAATGACCGGCCAATATATGCTAATGACTGGACAAGAGCTGGAGTGCGGGACTTCCGGTGGAGGATTCAGAAGATTCCAGGCGCAGCGAGGGACAGAAGGCTCCAACAGTGATCAAAAGGTAAGTGTCTTTTACTATTAAAGTGAATAGAGTTAAGTAGTTTTTGAGGGTGTTGGTTCACTTTAAACAGAAGAAAAGTAACGTCCATTGAAATGTATGGGAGAGCGACAGGTTGCGACAGGTAATACCTGGCGCTCTGGAAGCTAGAGCGCCGGCGCTATACGCTGAGCCTCCTGTAATGATGAATCAGATGCTACATGACGCTGTTAGAGTCGCTCACCAGAATCACCTTCATACATGTGGTTTGCGTACAGCGCCTGGCGTTCATCAGATGCTGCCTGACGCTTTGAGGCGCTACCTGGCGCTATCCCTTCATGAATAACCCCTATGTCTGTTCTACAGATGGTCATCAGAGAAGTGCTCCAGGTCCACAAATATTAAAGCTGAATAACAGAAAATGTCCACGGTAGGCACGTATTAATGAATAAGCCCATGCTGCATTTGTTTTGGACTGGATCTATATTGTATAAAATCTTCAAATTTCAGTAAGTGTGGCATAATTTAATTTTGATGTGTAATAGCAGGGCCCCCAACCCTTTTACCATGAGAGCCACATTCAGCCAGAATTCAATGTTTAAGTGAGTATGAACCCCCTCAATGCCCCCAAAAGTGAAAAAACTTGGAGGATTATTCATTACTAACACGAGGTATCGGCAGGTGAGAGTCTGTATAGCAGAGCTTAGAGCGACCGCTAGTAGGCACTGTAAGCGGGTATCAGGCGCTGTAACCTAGCGTTGCGGTTGCTCTAGTAACCTGGCCCACATTGATGAATGTGATGTATGTTTGGCGCTCTAACACCAGTACAGCGCTGCAGCGAGCGAGAGGTAGAGCCAGCTCAGTGCGACCGACTCACCATACTTATCAAAAAACTACACACACACACACACAGCGTCGGCGCTCTAAATCTGGTCGCTATAACATAGAGCGCCAGACGCTTTGTGATTGAAGTCTGGTTTTGAACACATACCCACCAGTAACAAAGTGAAAACACATGGAATGACATTGTTTTAACACTGTGACATTAACACTTTAGTGCCAGACGTGTAATGACAATTCTGCATAAAAAACAAAACAAACAAAAAAGTTTTCAAAAATGACGTTTTCAAGGCCACAATTATTTGAGAGAACCCCCCCCCCCAAAAAAATAACCCAGTTTAAAGAGAATAAAAGTAACATTCATTGAAATGTATGGGAGAGCGACAGATAATACCTGGCGCTCAGGAAGCTTGTGTGACGGCGCTATACGCTGAGCCACCTGTAATGATGAATTGGATGCTACATGGCGCTGTACGAGTCGCTAAACAGAATTTCCTTCATAAATGTGGTTTTGCGTACAGTGCCCGGCTTTAACCAGATGCTGCCTGCCGCTACGAGGCGCTACCTGCAGCTATGCCTTCATGAATAACCCCCATAGTGCATGCTGACTGCCCTGACCCTATAAAATACTGTTCTCCTTGTTCTGAGCCCCATGAGATGAAAAAATTTTGGCCTACAGTAACTAGAGGGTTTTTTTGGACTTTTTTTGCCCAAGACCATCTTTCATAAGATTTTACTGTAGGGTGATCTTACCACTTCTCAGATTTGCTTTCCTCTTCAGATATAAAATTCCCATCTTTCACAAGCCACACGTGCCCCCCGCAGGGTGAGTTACAGTCATTTCATGCATTTGTCTCTCCCAATGAATGAGAACATTTTGAAATATAAAAATTTCACAACCAGAATAGAGCTTTGCAATGCCGGACATACACACTGAGATTCATATACACTTTGTAGGATTAGATTTTTAGTAGGATTTTCAGTATAGGGGGCACAAGTTCTGCACTGCCACAGGTAAGCAATTGGGTGCTGGCCTAAGGGGGACCTTGACACGGGGAGGCCGATTCATTAATAGCGGCAGGTAGCGACAGTTGAGCGACTGTAGCGGCATTTTCAGAGCGCCCGCTAGTAGTCGCTGTGCTTGGCCATTGTTCGGTAGTTGATAGCGACTCAGTCGGTTTGGCGTAATGTTGAATATTGGGTGAGGAGTCGCTATTTGACAGGTTCCACGCTGTATGGGAGCGCATGATAGCGACTGGCCCTAGCGACCGGCTCCCACCATATTCATTAAAAAATCACGCTCAAAAAATTCTTGCGCTGTAAAATGCATGTTTAAACCCCAGAGCGCTGGCGGCGATGGGTTAAAAGTCGTTTTTTAACCCCCAAACTACCATATTTTTGGAAACCAAAAAAAAAAAGTTTTTTTAAATAATTTAGTAATATGAATACATTAATATCAGACCTGTAATATCAATTCTGTACAATTTTTTTTTCCCTTAAAAAAATTTTCTAAAATGGCAGAAGTGGTCACAGAATTTTTCACATTTAAAAAAAAAAAAAACATTAATAACAATTAATTATTAATATTTAAAGATTGTTCCATTGAAATGCATTGGAGCGTGCCAGGTAGCGAGAGGTCATACCTGTCGCTGTTCAAGGTCGGACGCTGGCGCTGTGGGCTGAGGCTGGAATAATGATGAATGAGTCGCTATATGGCGCTATCTCAGTCGCTAAGCAGGATTGGCTTGATAAATGTGTGATTGTGGTGGGGAGCCGGCGTTCTCGTGGCGGGGCCCGTCATTACCGGCCGCTCACCAGTCGCTACCTGTCGCTATTCCTTCATAAATAAGGGCCAAAGTGTCAATGTAACAAGATCTATACACAATGAGCTACCAGCATCCGCTCCAAATGGACCCCACCAGACAAAAGGCCGCACAAACCAAAGTGAAGAGATTAATAAATATATCTTTAATTTCAGAAAAGTGCCAATCTACAATGACAAAAACATATACTAAACACACACAAGGACTAGTTAAAAAACATAAATGACATGGCTCTAAAAATGCTGACCCAAATGACTCTCCTAAAAAGTAACTATATCACTTCGTAATTGATTAATAGAATATAATAAAGTGCTGTGCAGAAAGATTAAGAAAAAATCCACATAATATACAATAATCTCAGGAGGACCTAATCTAAATATTGTGCAATATAAGGTAACCTGTGCTACTATCTAAACAAAGTGCAAAAGTGCTTACATAGAAAGGTGTGCTAACAATACAATGTGCAATGAAGTCAATGCAATACCATCATGATTGTAAACCAAAATACATTAAATAGGGCATAGTCACCTTTTAGTTGTGGCGTGCCTGTGCTGCCTATTCAGAAAGGCTGGGTGAGGCTGCGCGCAACGCTAAAGGCGAGCGGTGATGTGGCCACAGAGCAGAGACATGACGAGGGTGAGCGTATTGCGGATTCTGGGAGGTTTTACACAGCGGGGCATCTGCATTGGAGTGGAAGGAGAGGAACTTGGAAGGCCCTGGAGTCTTTTAGATTCCATGGCCCCCAAAGTTCCTCTTTAAAGTGGACCAAAACCCAGGATTTTGACTATCCTGGGTTTTGGTCCTTTACCCTGGTGTCAGGGAACCGAAGTGTCGCGGGGTCCGACTACAACCAGGGACCTCCGTGCACACCGATCGCGTTTTTTAACATTTAACTATGATGTAATATGAAATGTTACAGATGATACAAATATGCTATTTTTGAGATGGTTACAGGACAGAGTGCATCACACAGAAAAACAATAAGCAGTTACCTTTAGTATGCAGTTGCAGGGTAGCAGTGATGGGGAGCTCCCACAAGGGGGTGTGTCAAGAGCTTATGATGATGATGATGATGATGATGGACACCCCCGGTATGCTGACTGCATATCCCCCTCCAGTTGAGTGACCCCTACCTGATTTTAGACCACCATATTTATGCTGCACGGGCCCTCCGCCCCCCTCCCCTCTGTGGGATGGGTCGGCACCTCCTACCGTTTTGGAGTGTGCTTTTGCCCTAGAACCCTTTAGAGGCTATAACTCTGAGCAGGGGGGTCGCATGGCCTTGTAAACGGAACCAAACTATCGGGCTGGACGCCGTGCACGCAATGAGTCCAGAAATCAGGTTTTTACGCTGACCAGAGCCTTAGTTCTCCGTTTACGGGCTTTTGCTTTATTTCCATGAACGCAATCGCCCATGCTCTTATGCAGTTTTGTGAGCCGTTCTGATCCTGGCGCTAGGACGCATAGACGCGGAGTTATGGTCCAAATTCTATTGGTGCCGCCAGTCTGCGGTTTTATCCTTGCTCTGACAAATTCACAGCAGGGGGTCGAACCAACTGCAGACTGAGCGTCTCGAGACTCAGGTGTGACAAGCAGCATCACAGGGAGGGTTGTGATCTGAGCTATTCAACACATACATGCTAATTCTCTCTTCCTGCATAGAGCTAAAAGACTTGTGCATTTATAACAGGGGGGAATAAAGGAGCACTCCAACCTGGGGTATTTGAGGTTTCTTAACTTATGCTGGGCCGATCCTTCACACCCGGGGTACCCTGATTGAGGTGTGAAACCCCCCAGATCGCCCGAAGAAACTCATCTCTTCTACGGCGGTCCTACGGCGCATGCGCGGCCACGAGAGAGGGAGCAGTGAGATTCCCGGGCCGATCAATCTGGGTTTTGGTCCACCTTATAGCCCTGGGTAAAAAATAAAATCATATATATCTTACACCAATAGTGGCCCCCTCTGTATACATAATACAAAAAAAACAGTCACTTTTTTTCAGAGGTGCACCGGGGATTTATTCTGGCTGGTTATACAAGGAATACAACCAACAGATGTATACACAATTGGGTCAAGGTAAACAGTCCTATGTACGCTAATGTGTCTACCATAATAGTTTGATCACATAGAGCCTGTCAGCTGTGGCGGGCAGGCTGATTCATTACTAGCGCCAGGTAACGGCAGGTGAGCGTCTGTACAGCGGCGCTAAGAGTGTCCGCTAATGGTCGCTCTGATCGTCCGTGAGTCGCTATTACAAAGCGCCTCAGTCGCTGGCCGGCATTGATGAATTTGATGTGTGAGTCGCTATAACACCAGTACAGCGCTATATGGGAGCGAACGGTAGTCACTGGTCAGTGTGAGCGACTCAAACCACATTCATCAAAAATACAGCCTTACACAGCGCCGGTGCTTAAAATTGTATTGCTGTAGCCTAGAGCGCCAGGCGCTGTGTGATTAAAGTCTGTTTTTAAACACATATCCACCAATAACAAAGCGAAAACATATGGAATTACATTGTTATTACATTGTGACATTAACACTTTAATACCAGACCTGCATAAAAATATAAAAAATCAATAAAGTTTTCAAAAATGACTTTTTCTAGGCCAGGAGAGGCCACACAATTATTTGTTTAAAAAAAAAAAAAAGAAAAGAAAACCCTGTTTAAAGAGAAGAAAAGGAACGTCCATTGAAATGTATGGGAGAGCGACAGGTAGCGACAGGTAATACCAGGCACTCTGGAAGCCAGAGCTCTGGTGGTATACGCTGAGCCGTCTGTGATGATGAATCGGTCGCTACGTGACGCTGATAAATGTGGTATTGTGTACAGCGCCCGGCGTTCACCAGACGCTGCCTCCCGCTTACAAGGCAACACCTGTCGCTATCCCTTGATGAATAGAGCCCTTAGTCATGTGTCTATTGAGCGACCAAATAGCCCCAGCAAAGAACCCATTCTCAGACATGGAGGCTGATTCATTACTAGCGCCAGGTATTGCCAGATGAGCGTCTGTATAGCGGCACTTAGAGCAACCGCTAGTAGGCAGGTATCAGGCACTGTAACAGAGCGCCTCAGTCGCTGTAGTAACCTGGCCGGCATTGATGAATGTGATGTATGTTGGGCGCTCTAACACCAGTACAGCGCTGCAGGGAGCGAAAGGTAGCGCCAGCTCAGTGCGACCGACTCTCAGAGCTCCACACCATGCATATCAAAAAAAGACACACACACAGCGTCAGCGCTCTAAATCTGGTCGCTATAGCATAGAGCGCCAGTCGCTGTGTGATTAAAGTCTGTTTTTGAACACAAATCCACCAGTATCAAAGCGAGAACACATGGAATGACATTGTTGGAACACTGTGACATTAACACTTTTGTGCCAGACCTGTAATGACAATTCTGCATAAAAATATAAAAAGTCAAAACATTTTCTAAAAGTGTTTGTTTGCAGCCAGGAGACGTCACACAATGATTGGAGCATCAAAAAAAAGAAAAAGTCAAACACGCTGTTTAAACACAAGCAAATGAACGGCCATTGAAATGTATGGGAGAGCAACACTGAGCGAAAGGTAATACCTGGTGCTCTGGAAGCTAGAGCGTTGGCGCTATACGCTGAGCCGCCTGTAGTAATACATGTGATGCTACATGGCGCTGTTAGAGTCGCTCACCAGATTCACTTTCATAAATATGGTTTTGCGTACAGCACCCGGCGTTCACCAGACGTTATATACCCCCCTTTGTAGTGCCTCCCAGATGGAAGTTCATGACCATGGTGTGAGGGGTTCTCTTCTCTGACCTTGTCCTCACTCTTACAGGAATCTCCTGGATGGTTTGGAGGGAAGTTCCAACAGTTTTTCTGCCGTTCTAAATGCTGGGTTTTGCTTATACTTGCTCTCTTGGTCACCCCATCGAAAAGCTGAACACAGACACAATTACAGCTTTTCCACCAGCAGTTTCTTGGACAAACTTACTGTTGGAGAAATAATAGTCTCTGCTGGGTCTATATCGGGATAGCTGTGCTCTTTTTCTCCCACCGTAGGTCACCTGAGATGATGAGGCCTAATTATGTGGTCCTTTTGCTATCTCCACCAATTCTGTACAAAAGGTTGTAGTCGTTGCTTAGTCCACTAACATCTCAACAGTGTTTGTAGAGTTAATTATTAGGTGCTTTCTTCTGCACCAAGAGCCTTGCTCAAGATCACTTCGGTCATATCCCATGGCCAGGAATTGAACCTGTAACCCTCTGGTTGCAGCTTCCTTACCTCTGGGCTACAGCTGCCCGTTAAGAGATGGGGAACACAATTTTGTAGGCAGAGGTGGTCCTCCTTCTAGTCTCTGACTTGTTGGCAGGAGCATTGATCCAAGGGGCAAATGCCCTTCTGTCTCCTAGCCCAGCCCCCCCCCCCCCCCCCATAATAATGGTCAAATTAGTTCACTACTTTCTTTTTTTCTTTCTCTTTCCCCTTTTCTCATTTTTTTCCCAATTCCCATTTCAGTCTCATTTCCACATCCCTCCCACGCTTCTTTTTTTTCAAATGTACCCCTTTTTCTCTTTGTTCTGTCTTTTCTGCATTCTCCTCTCGTTCCACCTTCTCTACATCCTTCTCTTTTTTCACCTTCTCTACACCTTCCTCACCTTTAACCTTCTCTACATCCTTCTCTTTTTCCACCTTTCTCTCCTCTCACCTTTTCACCTTACTCCCTTTTCACATTCTCTACAGCTTCTTCAATTTTCAACTTCTCCACACCTTCCTCAAGTTCCATCTTCACTACATCTTCCTTTCTTTTTCACCTTCTGTACATCCTTCTCTCTTTTCACCTTCTCTACATCTGCGATACTCAACTGGCGGGCCGGGGGCCCGAATGCGGACCTAGATTTCCTAAACCCTTCCCTGATAGCTGCACTCAGTTGCTTCTGTGTTGCCATGCTGAGCTGCCCTCTTAATCGGCGATGTGGTGCTTAGTCTCCCGACCAGTGTCATGGCTCCCTGGCACCTAGCATTGCAATATGAAGTTCTGCAGGGGTGGGAAGTGGCATTGCAAGGTACACACAAACTTTGTTTCTCTGTCTCTTTGCCCCATCCAATCCTCCCCCCTGCCCCAGCTCAGCCCCATCCATTCCTGTCCCACCATCTCATCCCCCCAGCTCAGCCCCATCCATTCCTGTCCCCTCAGCTCTGCCCCATCCATCCCAGTCTCTCTGCCCCATCCATTCCTTTTTTTACCAGTTTGGCCATCCAATCCCTGGCCTCCCAGCTTTGCCAATCCATCCTCTTTTTTCCAGCTCTGGTCATCTACCCACCCCCAGCTCTGCCCATTCATTCCTTTCCTAGTTTTGCCCATCCATCTCTTCTCCCACCTCTCTCTCCATCCTTTCCTGCTCTTCCTGTTCTGTCTATCCACCCCTCTTCCTTACAGCTTCCCTCCGATTCATCCCCCCCCCCCAGAGCCCTATCTATTCATCGTTGTTACCAGACCTTATTATCAAAAAAACTTTATTCACATGAGGCATAGATCCCAGATCAGCAATAAAAAAAAAGACATTTTGGGGACTTCTTCTTCATTTTTACGCGTCAGTTAGGTGGGTAAACTGTAATAACCTTTCATGGATGCAAAGGACAATTCTTGGCTGCTTTGTAACTTATTGGAGGACATGTGAGCGGCATTAGATGGGGGTTGAAGGGGTTTGTGTAACATGGGAATTTGATGAGGAAAGGAAAGCGAATCACTGATCATGATCTTATGCAATCGTCTGCCACCACTTCCCTCTTGGACTCAATTCAAACACCCAAGACATTAAAGGACACCTATTATTAAAGGCTATTTTATGAAAGGCCACCTAAAAAATAGTGAGTGAGCAGAAAGTGATGGATGTCAGCAGAAAGTAAAGCGCTGAGCAGCCAGCTGGGGGCAGTATCTACTTACAAAGCTTTTAACCACAGTGCAGTGTCTTAAAGCAGACCAAAACCATTTCTTGTTATTTTTTTGCTGCTTAAAGTGGACCAAAACTCAGGATTTTGACTATCCCGGGTTTTGGTCCTTTCCCCCGGTGCCCCACTGTGTGAAACCCCCACAGATTGCCGATGCCAACTCACCTCTTCCTGGTCCTACAATGCATGTGCGGTCATTCGTCCAATCAGCGTGCTCGGAGCTGCTGACGTCACGTTGTCTAAGCCTTCGTCTAAGGCCAGCGGCTCCGAGTGCCCGCATTCCCCGCTACCCTCTAACAGTGAGCGTGCCCGCGCCAGACATTTGTTAATGGGGCACGCACCCTGCTAGAGGGATAGCGGAGATGTGGCCGCGGATCGCGCATGTGCCGTTGGACCGGAAAACAAGGTAAGTGTATGGGGCGACCTGGGGGGTTTCACACAGTGGGGCCTTCCAATTTTGGATGCCCTGGGGGGAGGAAATCGATTGGCCCGGGAATCTATAAGATTTGCCGATCGGCGTGGGTTTTGGTCCACTTTAAAGCAGAACAAAACCCACTGCGGCCATCACTGAAATCTAAAAGATTCCAGGGCCAGTTGCTGGCCTTCCTCTGGGGCATCCAAAAAACGTGAACCCTTGGTGCACCGCAAAACTCGCCTCTGTCTTTTGTCCCTATGCAACTCATCTGTGCAGCACAGCCATCTTCCTACTTACTGCTGGCAGAGAAGAGCGATTCCATCCTCCTAATACCACCGCTCCATTCACTGCAATAGAGGTCACATGGCAAGGCGGTCTGGCGTGATGGATGGCGCCATGTCTGCACAGCTCTGGAGGCCAGAATCACTTGTTCCTCGTCCTCCACTATTGGTATATGACACAGAACAATTTGAGACCACACCAGTCTATTAAAGGTATAAATGTCGTGCACACTGTTGGGACAAGGTATAAACCACTGTACAAGATTTTAAGATAGGACAACTCCCCCGCCTCACCAAGAAAACAACGTGGCACTACCAACTATATCAAAAATCAGCTTAATTTTATTGATACCTAATGATACACATACACATTAAAACCATATTAAAAACACATAACAAGACATGACCTAACAAGGGGAAGAAGGGGGGGGGACCCAGATGCCAATGAATGGTTATTGGAGGGACACTAAATTACATTAATATACAAACAAATCACACATATTTAAGTCAGCTTTTTGCCCAGCTGGAAACTATATAAACTAAATCACTGTGCATACATAATCAATAACTAAATAATCTCTATCCTATATACCATATACCTATCCTAAAGTGCAGAGTGCCAGTGCAAAATCCGCCTATGTGCACATATACAAACTAAATTATCAAGAGGACCAGCCAGGTAACGGTAAAGCAGACATATATATATATATATATATATATATATATATATATATATGAAATAGCAAAAACCTCACGTGTCTAGGATCACCGTCTCACATTCATGGGGTCCCCCCACCCACCGTCGATGCGTTGCGTGATGTCAGCGCGTCACTTCCTCAGGGCAGGACTCAAGTTGTTTTCTTGGTGAGGCGGGGGGGTTGTGGGACCCTCCTATCTTAAAATTCTCCACTATTGGTAAGTATGAAAACACCGGATCTGCATGGTGGAGATGCAGGGTAGAAAAGGTGAGTATAGGCTTTTTTTATTTCGTTGCTGGTGTTAAAGGATATGATTACAGGTTATCCCCCAGATAGTATGCGAGTCTGAGATTCTGCCACACCTAGCACACCTATATTCTCATATTCACACCTAGCTGCCAACTACCTCAATAGCTGAAGTGTTTTCTGGGCTGCAGCTCATTACCTCTTGAAAAGAAATCTTTGAATTCCTAAATAGGTTGGACACAGACGAGACATTCAAATGCACATTAGACACGGCCATTGGATGTTAATTGTGGAGAGTGGTGTAGCTCCTGACATATGATAGTTATGACTATATTAATGAAAGCGTCTTATTCAGGATTATAAGACCTTTCATTTGATATCAAACATGGCATACATATATTGGCCAAAGACTGATAATCTGCATAGTATCAGACTCTGTATGTTATGTATTTGATGTTTGGGCTTATTTAACTAAGAAATGAATGGGGATCATGAATTTATCGGTTACAATATGATAACATGCATATTGTGGGAGTTATATTACTCTATAAAATATTTATTGTAGGTTTTAGGTTGTAGGCGGTCCTTTAGACACACCCAGGAGGCTGGGAATGCTGGCCACACCCCCTAGTGTGCAGTAGAGTAGAAGGATGTTTGCAGGGGTATTCAGTTAATGGATGGGCCCCTTACCAGAATGAATGCATATGGCTAAATATCTCCCGCTTTCTCCCTCTCAATCACATTAATTGTACTGCAACTAACCCATAACTTACTTTGTATCCTATCATGTAACAACTGCCTGTAATATCTAAGGTTATCTGGTTATCTATATTGGGCTGGGGAAGGTTATTTACTGTGCTGGTAAATAAACCCATTTTTAATTTATACATCTTACTGTGTGTGTGGTGAATAATTTCTCACACAATAGATTGTATGTGCAAAGTATTTGAGGGAGGACATTTCACTGGATGTGTGAGGACAGCCTCAGTGACCATTGGTTTGTATCAGATTGATGGTTGTTGGGCTGATATGATTATTAGTATTTGCGATATTTATAATATTAATCTCTAATAGAAATATTGGAGATTAATGTGCAGCAAATATTAATTCAAATCATATTTCCCTCTAACAGCTGGACAGGGACTTTTAAAGATCTTTAGAACGCCAAAATCAGGCACACAACGCTGTCTGATGGGGGACAGGAAATAACAGTGCACTGTAATGAAACATGTCTCCTACTGGAGAGGATGCTGTTGCGGCATGAGTGTGTGGCTACTTCCTGTCCCGCATCGGATGAAGCACAAGAAAAGGAGAGTATTTCTCAAATGCAGGTGCCAGGTGTTAGGGTGGAGGTTGGGTTAGTTTAGTGCCCCTGTAGTGCCCACATCCGGACTCTATGAGAATATATATATATATATATATATATATATATATATATATATATATTATAAAGGGTATAACTCCCTCAATATGCATATTATCAAATTGTAACCAAGAAATTCATAATCCCCATCAATTGCTTAGTTAAATTAACCTAAACATCAAATATATATCATGCAGAGTCTGATACTATGTGGATTATCAGGCTCTGGACAATATATGTATGCCATGTTTGATATCAAATGAAAGGTCTGATAGTCCTGAATAAGACTCTCATTAATATTGTCATAACTGACATATTTCAAGAATTACACAGCTCTTCCAGAAATAACATCCGATACTCATGTACAATGTGTATTTGCAGTTTCTAAGTCTGGGGTCCTAATTAGGAATTCAAGGATTCCTTTTCAAGGGAAAACACCCCAGCTGTTGAGGTAGCTTTTTGGCAGCTAGAGGTAGCTTTTTGGCAGCTAGGTGAGAATATGTGAATATAGGTTGGCCTAGGTGTGAATATAGTCTATTGTATTCATGGAGTATAGTCTGTTTTCTTTTTGACATGGCAGAATACTATTTGAGTGCTAATTTGACAGACAGCTGTCCTTTAACAATGTGCAAGTCCGGCAAGCCACAGGACAGGGGTGGAGATGCGATCACATTTGGAGGGTCGTCACTGAAAAATAGGAAGAAATGGAAAGGAAAACTATGAAGACAGTTTGCTTCAGGAAATATTATTAGTATTATTAATGTATATATATGGGGAGGCCGATTCAGTAATAGCACCAGGTAGCGACAGATGAGCGCCAGTAGCGTGATTTTCACAGCGCCCGCTAGTATTCGCTGTGCTTGGCCGTTGTTTGGTTGTTGACAGCGACTCAGTCGGTGTGCGGTAATGTTGAATACGGGGTTAGGAGTCGCTGTTTCACAGGTTCCGCGCTGTATGGGTGCGCCTGACAGCGAATGGCCAGAGCGAACGGCTCCCAGCATATTCATTAACAAATCACGCTCAAAAAAATTCTTGCGCTGTGAAATGCTTGTTTAAACCCCAGAGCGCTGGTGGCGATGGCTTAAAAGTAGTTTTTAACCCCCAAACAACCATATTTTTTGATTAAAACATTAAACAAGTTTTTCTAAACATTTTGTAATATGAATACATTAATATCAGACCTGTAATATCAATTCTGCACAAATTTTTTTTTTCTTTTTTTTTTACCTTAAAAAAAATATCTAACATTGCCGAAGTGGTCACAGAATTTTTCACATTAAAAAAAAAACAAAACATTAATATCAATTAATTATGAATATTTAAAGATTGCTCCATTGAAATGCATTGGAGAGCGCCAGGTAGCGAGAGGTCATACCTGGCGCTGTGATGGGATTAGCAGCGGCGCTGTTCGTTGCAGTCCGCTACATGATGAATCCCACGCTAGCTGACGCTCTCGCCGGCGCTAGCCTCATTTAGCGTGATAAATGCGTGATTGTGTCCACCGCCTGGCGTTCTGGAGTCGGTAGCCGCCGATAGCTGGCGATACCTGGCGCTAGTGAGACACTACCTGGCGCTATCCCTTGATAAATAAGGCCCTTAGTGCCATCATCTTCCGTAGCACTTTACAAGGTGTGATTACAACAAGGTAAAACATATAGTACAGAGAACAATACAATACTAGATGCTACGAGGTTCAAACCAAGTGTTGTGAGCACAGGAGACAATAGGAAAGAGCCCTGCCCTTGCGAGCTTACAGTCTAAAGGATGTGGGTGGAGATAAAAGGTAGGGATCACAAGTAGAAGAGCTTGAGTTGGGCTGCATGTGTCATTTGAAGGTTATAGGAGTTGCTGAAGCCACGTTATATTCTTGTCTGAAAAAGTGAGTTTGAGGGCACTTTTAAAGGCTTGGAGTGATGGAGAGTGACGAATAGAGTGGGAGAGTGCATTCCAGAGAAGTGGGGAGGCACGGGAGAAGTCTTGAAGGCGGGAGTACGATGAGGTAACCAAGGAGGAGGACAGGAGAATGTCAGAGGCAGAGCGGAGGTTGCGCTTGGGTTGGTAACGCTGGATCAGAGATGAAATATAGGAAGGGGCCTGGCTGGAGAGAGCTTTGTAGGGTAATATTAGAAGTTTAAACTCAGAGTCAGGTAACCAGTGGAGGGATTGACAGAGGGGAGCAGCGCTGGAGAAGCGAGAGGAGAGGTGGACGAGGCAAGCAGCAGCGCTTAGAGTAGATTGGAGGGATGCCAGTCTGTTTGTTGGCAAACCACAGAGGAGGATGTTGCAGTAGTCCAGTTGGGATATGACCAGGGCGTGCACTAACATTTTAGTGGTATCATGTAAGAGGAAGGGAAGGATGCGGCAGATATTTTTAAGTTGAAGGAGACAGGAGGTGGCTAAGGAGGAGAGTCACATGGGACAGGCTTCAGGAGAGCTCCATGCTGCCTTATTACTGACATTAACAATCCACATAGAAAAAGGCAGCTCATACCCCCAGGGGGTCGACCTGGGACCAAGGACGGGCCTTTGTTGTCCCCAAACGATTACCTGAAACCATAACTCCCAAGTGTCCCTGATTTGGAGGGACTGTCCCTCTTTGGAGACCATGTCCCCCTGTCCCATGTTGTTCCCATTGTCCCTCTGTGAGGAGTAACATGCAGATCTGCATCAATAAATTATCTATTTGCCTATTCAAAGTGTTTCTATTGTTGTAACTGTTACATCCTATCGCCTATCTATCCCTCAATGAGGGGGCGTGGCCTAATTTACCAAATGTCCCTCTTTACCACCCTGAAAAATTGGTAGGTATGCTGAAATGCATAATCTGAGGGGGCTGCAAGATAGACACTCCCAGCACTGGGCCTTTTCATGTTTTTTAACAGATAAGTAAAAGTTACATTTTAGGGTTACTTGGTGAGCTGGACAACAATGCATGCCTTATTATTGACATCCAACTACGTGGCGGCCATTTTTCTGTAGCTCGCGCCATTACCCATTACCTTTGTGACTACTTTTTACACACTGGGCACAACTGCTTTGCGCCATCCTAACCCACCCCGCGCGTCATCTTAGATTGGAGATGGTAAATACTACCGCCCACACTAGGTTTGACCGGGATGGGTTGCGATCGCCGCGGATGACGTCATCGGTGCGCGCCCGGATGGGCGTGTCCGCGGGCGCAATCCTCATTCGCTGGAGGCTAATCATCCCACACATTTAAATGCTTCAAGCCTGCTGCACAATACCGCTCCTCATGAAGAAGGCTCATTGAGAGCCGAAACGTCAGGATCTCTTACTGTCTACCTGGTGCTGCAGCCTGAACTCTTGTAAGTGCTTTCTGCTTCCACACTACTTGCTATGGCATTTAAACAGGATGAAATGAGGGACCTCAATTAATTCCCACCTAGGGGACTCCTTTCACTTTGTTACTGGACTTTTTACCCTTATCTACTTATTCATTCAGACCCCCTGGATGAACTTCTGCATACTGAGCCCTCACAGTGCTGATTGCAGCATTATTTATGGACTACTCTTAGCAGTCAACCTATGCATATCTCTATTTTTGATATTGTATGCCTTGTATATACACATGTTAATGTCACTACTTGTTACTTCACAATATTAAAATTTCTTCCTCTTAAATGCATTTTGCGTTCTAAGGGTGTTCAATCTTCCACTCCAGCCTAATACTTATTATTGACATTGCCTGTCTCTTTAAATGCGTTTGAACGCCGCCACATTCAATATATCCATTTACCCTGAGCTTAAAGTGGACCTGGGTTTTGGTCCTTGCCCCCAGGGCACCCTGAATGGGGGTGCCCCGCTGTGTGAACAAGTTAAAGCGGACCTTCACTCTGAATAAGAGTCTATCTTATATGTTTCCCCCACCCTGTACATACAGATTGGCCACATTAAAAATCATCCTACCTGCATCTACTGCATGTTATGAGCTTTTAAACATCCAAGATGGCGGCTTATGGAAGCCGCCATCTTATCAGGCAGCCTGCAAACAGGAAGTGCCTCCTGACTGTGCATTCTGGGACTGCTGACCTTTACCTGACCCCAGCTCTGCTCTGTCTGAGCAAAGCACAGCTATAACCCGCCCCCCTGTACCTTATCCCACTCTCCTCTCCCCAGTAAGTGTGATGCTTCTGAGTCAAGATGGCGGCGCCCGTATCCTAAATTCCTGCACAGAGTTGCAGCCCAGTGGGGGAAAGAATAATAAGTTAGTGACTAAAACGTAAAATATATTAATTTTAGATGCCGGGGAACGCGTTTTTTAAGAGTTTGGGCTTTTCATTAAATCACGCTGAAGGTCCGGTTTAATGGCTGCCGCACTCCTATCATAAATATAATGATGAGCTGGTGGGTGCACGGTTAGCGGAGACGCTGCAGATCCAAGATGAAGAAAAACCAGCACTCCAAAACGATCTTCATAGATCAAACAAGTATATTAATCTCAGGCATAATAAAGCCAGTAGTTGACGTTTCGGGGGTGTGACAGAACCCCCTTCATCAGGACAAATAACATCAACAAGAAGAACAAACAGTGTAACATACTTAAATGAAGCTATACCCAATCAGAAAGCAAGAAAATCGCGCCTGACGTCATCGGTGACGTCAGTGGCGCCTCATGCATAAATAAAAATGGCACAATGTGTAATATAATGAGCACAAATCGCCGCAAGTTGAATTATGCAAGAATACACATATACATATCTAGTAAATGCCAATGACATTACCAAGTAGCCACCCCCTTTGTCATCCGAGCCCGCCTGGAGAGCCCCGATCGGTGGCAGCGGGCCGTGCCGTCTCCAGAGCATGGCTGGTTGCATAGCATAAATACTAAGTTGCATAACTAGGAGGTCTCGCAGATTCCGGTTCCTATGGTACACTTTAAGCGGAGGTTGCTTCACGACCGTGCAAGATTATGATCGGATGTAAGGATGTCACGGTGTCTGTATAAATGGTACTCATTCAACCCTTATTGGGTCTCTGTGAAACCCCCAAGGTAGCCGAAAACTACTCGCCTCTTCCCAGTCCTACGGCGCAGGCGCAGCCGCTCGTCCAATCAGCACGCTTGGAGCCGCTCACGTCACGTTGTCCAAGCATTAGCCTAAGGCCAGCGGCTCTATGCGCGCTGATGGATACATCCCCCGCTACCCTTTAACAGGTAGCGTGCCCGAGCCAGCCATTCACAAATGCCTGGGCACACACCCTGCTAGAGGGATAGCGGGGGTTTGGCTGCGGCTTGCGCATGCACCGCTGGACTGGAAAAGAAGGTAAGTCTTCCCGGGCCGATCCAATCCCTCCCCGCTGTGTGAAACCCCCCAGGACGCCCGCAAACCTTACCTGAATCCCGCTCCAATGGCGCATGCGCGGGCCGCAGCCGCATCTCGCGCTTCTCTCTGGCAGGGCACGTTCCCTGCTAGAGGGAAGCGCGAGATCGGCCGCCAGTGTGCTCGGAGCCGCTGAGCTTTGACGCCGCTTTGATGTGCATAGCTCAGCGGCTCCGAGCACGCTGATTGGACGAGCAGCCGCACATGTGCCGTAGGAGCGGGGTGAGGTGAGTTGTAACTAGCGATCTGGGGGGTATCACAAAGCCGGGTGCCCCGGGAAAGTGGACCAAAACCCAGGATAGTCAAAATCCTGGGTGTTGGTCCACTTTAAAATGCAGAAATAATGGCGGGGAGCATGTAAGGACGTCCCCGTATAACAGGAAATATAAACACCGCACTGTATGTAATGTTGTTACACAATTTTAGCGTAGTGCGTCCGTCCCCTTCATCAACTTCCCCGCGGCCGCTGATGTCATCATCAGTCTGTTCTGCTGAAATTGCGCTGAGCAAGCTTTGTGTACACACAGAGGTCGCCATGGCAGCCGTGTCCATGTGGAAAATCTATCAGCCTTGTTATGATCTGAGAAGCACGGCCTTTATTTCTCTACTTTCCACAGACATGTTTGATGGCTGCGCAGAGCGTCCGGGCCGCATATCAGGACTATGATCCCGAGTAATACTTCCCTTGTTTCTAACACTGCCTAAAGACCTCATCTGTAGACATGTTCATGATTAGCATTAAAGTGGACCAAAACCCAGAATTTTGACTATCCTGGGTTTTAGTCCTTTTTCCCGGGGTGCCCCGCTGTGTGAAACCCCCCAGACCGCTAAAATCAACTCACCTCTTCCCGGTCCTACGACGCATGCGCGGCTGCTCGTCCAATCAGAGCGCTCGGATCCACAGACATCATGCCATCTAAGCCTTAATCTAAGGCCAGCGGCTCAGAGCGCATTGCCGACCGCATCCCTGGCTACTCTCTAACAGGGAGCGTGCCTGCGCCGGCCATTCACGAATGCGCCCGCGGCTCGCACATGCGCTGTTGGACCGGGAAAGAGGGTACGTTTATGAGCGACCTGGGGGGATTCACACAGCTGGAGAGTGCCGCGATTGGCCGCTGGGTGGTCATGTGGCCTAGCGGCCAATCGGGAGACTCCTTTCCCGGCGCTGGCTCGTAATGAATGTGAGTATTACGAGCTTAATGTGCGATTAGCTGCGAGGGGGGTTCCAGCATTCTGGATGCCCCCCCCCCCCCCCCGAGCTTTTTTGCTATTTTTGCAAGTAAAAACAGGTGTTGGTCCGGTTTAATGCTTGGATAGGCACCTGCGTGAATTTCATGAGCTTGGCAATTAACTGGTTAAAGTCCCTGTCCCGGCACATTCAGTCATTTTTTACTGGAGGTCCCCTTTAAAGTCTATCAAAACCCCAAATCAGGATGCCCCGTGGGAGGGAATCAATTGGCCCAGGAATGTTATAGATTCCCGGGCCAATCGCCATGGGTTTTGGTCCACTTTAAAGGGGACCTCCAGTAAAAAATGACTGAAAGTGCACTTACACCTCCAGCCCCGAGCATCCACCCACCTCTCTTGCTGATTGATCATTACGGGTAAGTATTTTGCCCAACACAACACATTGATGTCTATGGTCAGTGCAGATAAAGTGGGCGCCTTGCGGTGCAAGCAGATACTTACTGCTGCCTCCTGGTCCATCACCAGTTTTGTTGGGCCCAGCCAACGCTCAGGCATCTAATGCAGAGAGGCCAACCTTGGAGAGCAGTTTACATGGTGATGGACATGGCAGGGGTGTGGTTTAGGGAAGTGGCCTTTTGTGGAACAAATCTTTTTACCAAAGCCTCCAAAATTGTGCTCAGTTGTGCTAAACCAGAAGTCCGGGCTATGTCCACCCTGCTGTCGCATGGCCCCCCAATGTCAGATAATATCTCCCCCACCTTTACCTCTGCTCCCCCCCTACAGCTTTAGATACTGATTCACATGTACAGGCTGTCAGGGGACACAGGAACGGGGACGCCATGTGCAGCGGCCTCCAGTGTCTGGCTTGTATATACCTGTATTGGGAAGTGTAGCGATAACCTTTATCGCCGGAGGGCTTCCCCGCCAGAGACGTCCTTTTCCCAATGGTGCAGGAATTCCAGAGTCATCCGTGAGGAAATCAGGAGCAGCTCTTACAAGGGCAAGTGAATGGCGATATAGCGTTTCCCCCAATAAGAGACGGAACTCAGTATTGAGGGTGAAGATGACCTAGTTTTATTAGTGCCACCCTGGGCCTTATATGCAAGTCTCCATGCAAGGGGACCTCCCCTGGGGACCTGATGGAGAACTGCATGACAAACGTACAGACCAATGGGAGCAGGCCACACAATCCGTCAACTCTGCCGGTAACACAATCAGCAACACAATGGCAGTCTGTAACACAATCAACAGCACAATGACAGTCTGTAACACAATCAACAACACAATGACATTGTCTGCAACATGCTTAAGAAAATGAAAGTAATGAATCAATGTAAAGTCCAAGGGGTAGAAACAGTGCCTTTAAAATCCAATATGCCCAAGTAGGGTCCCATGGGCCATATAGAAAAAGGAACAGTGGGCATCCAATGAATGACCCGGTGGGCAATTGAATAGTGGTGAAATCCAAAAGGCAGAGAGTCTGTCACAGGAAGTATAGCTGCTTGGGGAGGGGTATTCAGACAATGGAAATCCCATGGATGGCTTTAGGAGGAACAACACCCCAAAAAATTATTTCAGATGCCCCGCTGTGTGAAACCCCCCAGATCGCCAAAATCAACTCCAAAGATTGCCCCAAAACTCACCTCTTCATGGTTCACTTGAGGATCACTCCGCCAATCAGCTACGCTCGTTCCATTCAGATTTCATTTGCTGCACTAACAGGCTGATTCATGACTAGCGCCAGGTATCGGCAGATGAGCGTCTGTACAGAGGCACGTAGAGCGACCGCTAGTAGACGCTGTGATCGGCTATCAGGCGCTGTAACAGAGCGTCTCAGACGCTCTAGTAACCTGGCCGGAATTGATGAATGAGATGTATGTTGGGCGTTCTAACACCAGTACAGCGTTGCAGGAAGCGAGAAGTAGCGCCAACTCATTGCGTCCGACTCTCAGCGACTCACACCATATTCAACAAAAAAACACACCACTGGATCTGGTCGCTATAGCAAAGAGCGCCAGACGCTGTGTGATTAAAGTCTGTTTTTGAACACATATCCACCAGTAACAAATATGGAAATATGGAATGACATTGTTGTAACACTGTGACATTAACACTTTAGTGCCAGACCTGTAATGACAATTCTGCATAAAAATATAAAAAGTTTTGAAAAATGACTTTTTCTAGGCCAGGAGATGTCACACAATGATTTGAGAGAGAAAAAAAAAAACAAAACCCTGTTGAAACAGAAGAAAAGGAACGTCCATTGAAATGTATGGGAGAGCGACAGGTAGCGGCATGTAATACCTGGCGCTTTGGAAGCTAGAGCTCCGGCGCTATACACTGAGCCACCTGTAAGGATGAATCGGATTCGCTTTCATACATGTGATATTGCGTACAAGCGCCCGGTGATCACCAGACGCTGCCTGCCGCTACGAGGCACTACCTGGCGCTATCCCTTGATGAATAAACCCCTAAGTCAACCAGCCTTTGCCTCTATCTGCACGTGCCCATTCTAAAGGCCTGGCGTGGCCACAGCTAGAGGTATGCTGGGGATGTAACTACGGTGCTGGCTCGTCGGAGTGGTGAGTCAAACAGGCGATCTGGGGGCATCCCAATTCAGGATGCCCCATAAAGAGGTAGAGCAACCCGCCTAACAGTCTTATAGACTTGAGAGGGGTGTTACATTGCTGGGCAGTAGCAGTTAAAGTCAAAAATCACTTACACCAGACCAACACAACAAACAGTGCTCATATGCATCCCTCCCCAGGGCATTTCAGATTGCTGAAAATAAAAATTTGCAAAAATGTCCGCCTGCAAACAGGAAGTGCTGCTGGGTTTCCCGTGACTGTGCATTGTCAGTTGCGTCAGTTGAATCCAGGCAGCAGCATGGGTGAGATGCTGGGTAAGGAAAAATGGCCGCGTTCAGCTTTGAGTGGATGCTGGTGCAAATGTAAGTGCTGACAATGATTCAGTATCATGCATAAAGTTGGGGCAAGGGAGTTTTCTTTTCCAACTGTGCCAGGCTGTTGGTAAAGTTTAAAGAGGAACATTGGAGGCCCTGGAGGCATCCGAGTTCCACTTCTTGGGGCATCCTGAATTGTGATGCCCCGCTGTGTAAACCCCCCCAAAAGCCCCGTTTCACTCACCTTGTCCTGGAGCCCTCACCACAGCTGCACCCGGCTCACCTCTAGCCGTGTAGGCACCCACGACAGATAGGAGGAGACCCTTCAATGCCAGCGGCAGAGCTGAAGGGAGTCCAGTAAACGTGAGTGCGCTGATTAGTTGAACGGGCTGCACAGCCAATCAGCTTTGTTGTTCTCGCCCGAGTCTGCATCGCAGGAAGGTGAGTGACCTAGGGGCATACACACAGCGGGGCTTCCCAATTCGGGATTCCCCCACTGAGAGGAGCAACACCCCGAAAATTGAAAATCGGGTGTGTTGTTCCCCTTTAAAGTGGACCAAAAGCCAGCTGGATAGACCCGGGAATCTATAAGATTCCCTCCCCGCGGGACATCCACAATCAGGATGCCGCACTGTGTGAAACCCCCGAGGTCGCCCGCTACAATTCCCTTAATCCCGGTCCAACGGAGCATGGCCAGGCCACGGCCGCATCCCCGCTATCCCCCTAGCAGGGCGCGTGCCCGGGCCGGCCATTTGTGAATGGCCGGTGCGGGCGCTTTCCCTATTAGAGGAAAGCGAGAGATGCGGCCGCCAGCGTGCTCAGAGCCGCTGAGCTAGGTCGTCGCTAAGACGCACATAGCTCAGCGGCTCCGAGCGTGCTGATTGGACGAGCGGCCGCACATGCGCCGTAGGACCGCGGTGAGGTGCGTTGATGCTGGAGATCTGGGGGGTTTCACATATCAGGGCACCCCCGATCGGGGTGCCCCGGGGGAGTGGACCAAAACCCTGGATAGTAAATCCTCGGTTTTGGTCCACTTTAACAAACATGGCTCGCTGGTCATCAACTGTTTATTACTGAGAGATACTCAGTAGTAAGTAAAGTTGCGCCCCCTCCATATTAGAACAGTCCTTAAGCCTGTGTAAAGTCCCCCTTTGTTCTGCCAGAGCAGGGGCTGCAAGTCCTTACAGCGACATGTTTCTCCCAGAGGACGGGGACTGGGAAGCAGCTATTCCCACTGCAGGGTGACCGGGTGATGGGGGATCAAAACCGAGTGACTCCCTGGAAAACCTGCTGCTGCCGTCACTTACGTAGCTGGATCTTCTGCGCAAGTCAATGCCGCATGATCCATACCTCCCTAGTGTCCCTGATTTGGAGGGACTGTCCCTCTTTTGAGTCCATGTCCCCCTGTCCCTCATAGTCCTCATTTGTCCCTCTTTGAGGTGTAACATGCAGATCTGCATTAATAAATGATTCATTTGCCTATTCAAAGTGTTTAGATTGTATAATGTTTATATTGTATCTCTTACCGATCCCTCAATAAGGGGGCGTGGCTTAATTTCTAAATTGTCCCTCTTTCCCACCCTGAAAAGTTGGGAGGTATGCATGATCCCAGGCCTTGCCTCCATCTGTAATGTGAAAAACAATGGTACATTGCATTGCAGGAAGCAGAGCCTCCACTACAATGCACCGTGACTGTGGCAGAACTCAATACACAATAGTTTACTGTACTTGTGCATTTCCACCAGAGGGACCTTAGTTTTTACAGGGAAGAACATACCAAATAGGACTGGCCCAAACATGTAGGTGTGGACCTTCATTCACTTTTGACTGGAGGTCTGCTTTAATGAGCAGCCTATTCCAGAAAACACTGTTCCTTCTTTTTTGTTTTACTTTGTAGGGTGGCGTGTATGGGGCCAGGCCTGAAGGGTAATGTAGCTTCATTTAGGTCCACATGATGCCCTTTCTGTCCTAAAGGGGGGACCTTATCTTGGGATTCTGTAAACTTCCTAAGGCCAAAGAAGGAAAACCTATGGGATCAAATGGGGAATATGGTATTTTTTTACCCAATGAAATAAATGCTAAAGGTAATCCTAAACTCTAACCATTAAATTACCCCCAACCCGGCTCCACAATGTAGCTTTAAAGCTGAACTGCAGTGAGATATTAATTGGGGTCCGCTTAAACACCCTTACCACTACTCCACAGAGCCCTGTAAAGTATTTAAAAAAAGCAGTATACTCCTCAAACTGTGAGCCATCTGTAGCAGCTGCCACAAGTGGAGCGGGGAGTGTGCTGCCCAATAGGGTTCACTAGCCGGATGTGCATGTGTGGCACCCACCCATCAGCTGGGATCCCATGGCCATGATCCCTGGCCATGGTGCATTTATGTTTTGTGGATTTTCCCACTTTACAGCAGACTTTCAGCCGATGGGTATTAATATTCTGGATGCCTGGGGGGTTGGGGGGAATTGGAGGTGTGCTCTAAAGAAATACTAAAGTCTGAAAAAAATTAGATTCTATAACCAAAAGAAAAGAAAATAATGTCACATTCTATCCCCAGCACAGTGCCCCCTAATAGCCAGTGTTTCTTTTTTTCCCCAGTATTCATAAAAACACTAACAGAAAGCAGTCAGAGGTCCAAATGTCAGCCGTATACTGATTAATTCAGTTACAAGCTAAACTGTCACATAATGCCCCCCCCCCATTGCTGAGCTGTGTGTACTGTAACTGAATGTATCATTGCTGGAAAGCACCAGGGTGTGGGGTTGCTCGACCAGGGAGCAATATGGCTGACTGCATACAGTTCGTGTTTTATATATCTTGGGCAAAGTCTTTGGTACAAAAAAAAAAAAAAAAACACAGTCTGTTTTGGGGCACTGGGGATAGAAGACGACGACATAAACTTCCTTTCTGGGTATAGACTCACTTTAACGATTCGTTCATGATTTCCTTAATTAAGAAAGACCAGGAATGGACAAAATACTCACCTAGCTTAGTTTCGGGTGCCCGTGGCAGCAGTGGTGGGCAACAAACAGCCGCACACTGCAAAGAAATAACATCCTTGCTCCCGCCTTCTTGTGGGGGCCACTGCAGGCAGGCAGCGTTGAACTGTTACCTTGAGAACCCAGAAATAGGTAAGTATTTTGCCTATTCCATGGCAAAACATTAGTTGATTACAAATCGGGATCCGCCAAAGAGAAATGGTTGCTGTTGCCTCGCCTCCTGCGGCTGCTACAAATATGCCTTGATCTAACCCAAAACCTAAAAGATCTTACATGAATTTTGCTATATGAAACTTGACATGGAAGCAGGCAAACACCTTTTTTCAGGGGTTTCTGGGTCCTGCTAGATGTCTTTTCTGGAAGTGTCAAATGAAGAAAGTTGTGAGACGATTGGTTGCTATGCAACAAAAACACTTTCATACGCATGGACCATTCTTGTTTTGGCCAGTAGATGGCAGCAGACAGACACATTGGAATACAGAATTCTGCTAGTTCCTTGTTTGGCAGGTCAGGGAGGGAAGCCTAAGATTTAAAGTGGACCATCACCCACGGTTTTAAACTGGACCTTCACCTTGATTTTTTGAATAGCCCAAACCCTTAAAAAAAGATTCCCCAGCTTCTAAAGTTAATATATTTTAAGTTTTTAGTCACTCACTTATTATTCTTTCCCCCACTGGGCTGCAACTCTGTTCAGGACTTTAGGATACGGGCTCCGCCATCTTGACTCAGAAGCATCACACTTACTGAGGAGAGGAGAACGGAATAAAGTACAGGGGGGCGGGGTTATAGCTGTGCTTTGCTCAGACAGAGCAGAGCTGGGGTCAGGAAAAGGTCAGCAATCCCAGAATGCAGAGCGACACAGAAGACTCTTCCTGTTTGCAGGCTGCCTGATGTTCCATGAGCCGCCATCTTGACTGTTTAAAAGCTTATAACATGCAGTAGATGCAGGTAGGATGATTTTTAATGTGAGCAATCTGTATGTACAGGGTGTGGGAAACATATAAGATAGGCTCTTATTCAGGGTGAAGGTCCGGATTAATGTGGGCAATCTGTATGTACAGGGTGTGGGAAACATATAAGATAGGCTCTTATTCAGGGTGAAGGTCCGGATTAATGTGAGCAATCTGTATGTACAGGGTGTGGGAAACATATAAGATAGGCTCTTATTCAGGGTGAAGGTCCGGATTAATGTGAGCAATCTGTATGTACAGGGTGGGGGAAACATATAAGATAGGCTCTTATTCAGAGTAAAGGTCCGCTTTAAGATTCCCTAGCTGTGTGAAACTCCCCAGGTCGCCCAGAAACTCTGGCCACATCCCCGCTATCCCTCTAGCCGGGCACGTGCCTGTACCATGCATATGTGAATGGCTGCCGCGGGCACGCTGCCTGTTAGAGGGTAGCGGGGGATGCGGCCGTCAGCGCGCGCTCAGAGCCGCTTGTATTAGACAAGCTCCTGAATGAAGTGGCTCAAGTGGATCCGAGCGCGCTGATTGGATGAGCGGCCACCATGCGTTGTGGGCCCGGGAAGAGGTGAGTTTGTTCGGGTGACCTTGGGTTTTTCACACATCAGGCACCCCTGGGGCAAGGATAAAAACCCAGGATAGTCAAGATCTTGGGTTTTGGTCCACTTTAAACCATAAATAGAAATCTTCTTATTTAACTTTCCCACTTTGGCTTCAGCTTGGTCTTTCCCTGAAACTGGAACACACTTAAAGCGGACCAACAGCCTGGCACAGTAGGGAAAGAAAGGTAGCGGCCGTTTTGGAGCTTCCTCTCCCAACTGCCACAACTGACAATGCACAGTAACAGGAAGCCCAGCAGCATTTCCTGTTTGTAGGTGGCCTGTAAGTCCATGAACCACCATCTTGTTTTAAAAAATTACCACAGCAGGAGTTAGAAAATGAATTTTTATGTGCAGCATCTAAAATGCCCTGGGGAGGGATGTATATGAGCACTGCTTGTTGTGTTGGTCTCGTTTTAATCATTTTTGACTTTTTCCATCCCTTTGGCTTTATTACGGAGCGCCCAACCTTGAGTGTGTGGGTGTAATATAACTCTCAGCATCAACATACCTTCCAACTTTTTAAGATGGGAAACTTTTAATGAAGCCACGCCCCCTCATTGAGGGATGGGTAGGAGGTTACAACAATAGAAACACTTTATGCAAATGAATCATTTTTTGATCTGCATGTTACACCTCAAAGAGGGACAAATGAGAACAAAGAGGGACAGGGGGACATGGACTCAAAAGGAGGGACACTCCCTCCAAATCAGGGTCACCCTGGAAGTATGGCATCGGGGTGTTTACATACTTTTATTTTCTACAGAGAAATACTCTAATAGATTGCAAGCTCTTCCCTATTTCATATTTTAATAGATTGCTTTTGATGTTTTATTTTGTATGGCCCGTTTTTGGGTAGCAGAGGGGAAACCTGTGTCACAAGTGGGGTAGGTTCACACTACAACAAATAGGGAGGCACACTTGAATCAATACGGGGAGGCTGATTCATCATTAGCGGCAGGTAGCGACAGATGAGCGTCTGTAGCCGGCATTTTCAGAGCGCCCGCTAGTAGTCGCAGTGCTCGGCCGTGAGTTGCTAGTTTATAGTGACTCAGTCGCTGTTCAGTAATGTTGAATACATTGTGAGGAGTCGCTATTTGACCAGTACAGCGCTGTATGGGAGCGCATCATAGCGACTGCTCATAGCGACCGACTCACACCATATTCAGCAAAGAAACAGCCTCACAAATCTCTGGCGCTGAAAAATAGTTGTTTGAAGCCCATAGTGCAGGAGGCGGTGTGTTTAAAGTCTGTTTTCCAGCATCTATCAACTAGTAACAAAGCGAAAACATATGGAATTACATTGTAACAACATTGTAACATGAACACTTTAATGCCAGACCTGTAATGTCATTTCTGAGGAAATATATAAAATATGAAAAAACTGCTATTTCAATGCCAGAAGAGGTCAAAGAATTATTTGTGATTTTTTGGGGAAAAAAAACCCCTGTTTAAAGAGAAGAAAAGGATCGTCCATTGAAATGTATGGGAGAGCGACAGGTAGCGAGAGGTCATACCTGGCGCTTTGCAAGGCTGAACCCTGGCGCTGTTCGCTGAGGCTGTGAAAATGATGAACTGAATCAGATGCTACATGGCGCTATTCCAGTCGCTAAACAGATTCTGCTTGATAAATGTGTAATTGCGTGCCGTGTCCGGCGTTGACCAGTCGCTATCTGTCGCTACCTCTCATTAACCAGCCGCTACCTGACGCTATCCCTTCTTAAATAAGGGCCTAATGCAAAAAATATTATTTTATTTAATCTTGACACAAATTAATCACTACATATAATCCTAAACATGCTAAAACCAATTAAAAAACATAAATCAAACAATGACAAACAAGACAGACCAGCATAAATAGGTGTGTAGGCGACGGGGAGAGTACCATCAAAATATATATATATATATTACCATTAAATTAATATATATATCTGTATCCACATCATAATAGAAGAAAAAAGTTTTTTTATATGAATATGAAATATAAATATAATATATATATAATATATAAATATAATGTGCAAAACCTGCCTATGATCCGGATCCTAAAAGTATATGTGCTATTAAGTCCAAGTGCAAGCAATCAATGAGGATATTTGATTGTAACCAATCTGAAACTAGTGATCAGAACCAATCCCATCAAAACCATAAAAAGCTAACGCAATTCATTGCCTATATAGAACAATCACAATATCAAAATGATCCCCCATCATCATCATTACCAAAGTGTACTAATGTCCTATGATGTCATAGAAGGTCGGGACGGGGGAACCTGGAAGGCGGTGAGTATAGTAGACTAGTGATTAGCCTTTCAGTACTAATAGGCCCTTATTTATGAAGGAATAGCGACAGGTAGCGACTGGTGAGTGGCCGGTAATGACGGGCCCCGCCACGAGAACGCTGGCTCCCCACCACAATCACACATTTATCAAGCCAATCCTGCTTAGCGACTGAGATAGCGCCATATAGTGACTCATTCATCATTATTCCAGCCTCAGCCCACAGCGCCAGCGTCCGACCTTGAACAGCGACAGGTATGACCTCTCGCTACCTGGCGCTCTCCAATGCATTTCAATGGAACAATCTTTAAATATTCATAATTAATTGTTGTTAATGTTTTTTGTTTTTTTTTAAATGTAAAAAATTATGTGACCACTTCTGCCATGTTAGATAATAATTTCAGGACCCTCCAGTTTTACTTGTCTTGGAAAGTCATATCACTGTGTGATTCTGAGAAGCTGAAGGTAGGATTCAAAACCATAACTTTCACTAGAGTAATGTGACAATCTATTTCATTCACTATTTAAAGTACATCTTAAAGCAGACCAAAACCTGTAGTAACTCGGCTCCCCCTGGGACATCCTGCCCCAATCACCCGGGCAGGCTGATTCATTACTAGCGCCAGGTATCGGCAGATGAGCGTCTGTACAGAAGCGCTAAGAGCGACCGCTAGTATACACTGTGATCGGCTATCGAGCGCTGTAATAGAGCGCCTCAGTCGCTGCTGGGCGTTTTAACACCAGTACAGCGTTGCAGGGAGCGAAAGGTAGCGCCAGCTTATTGCAACCGACTCTCAGCGACTCACACCATATTCAACAAAAAAAGACACACACACAGAGCGTTGCGCTCTGGATCTGGTCGCTATAGCATAGAGCGCCAGACGCTGTGTGATTAAAGTCTGTTTTTGAACACATATCCACCAGTAACAAAGCGAAAACACATGGAATGACATTGTTGTAACATTGTGACATTAACACTTTAATGCCAGACCTGTAATGACAATTCTTCATTAAAAACAAAAAAAACAAAAAAGTTTTCAAAAATGACTTTTAATAGGCCAGCAGAGGTCACACAATTATTTGAGAGAAAAAAAAAACCCTGTTTTAACAGAAGAAAATACCGTCCATTGAAATGTATGGGAGAGCGACACTGAGCGACAGGTAATACCAGGCACTCTGGGAGCCAGAACTCCGGCGCTATATGCTGAGCCGTCTGATGATGAATCGGACGCTACATGGTGCTGTTAGAGTTGCTCACTGGAATCGCTCTGATAAATGTGGTTTTGCGTACAGCGCCCAGCGTTCACCGCTCGCTACTTGTCGCTACGAGGCGCTACCTGCCGCTATCCCTTGATGAATAAACCCCATAATCTCACCCCTGGATTCAATTGCAAGGCACATGTACAGACCTTCAGCGGCATCACCAGCATCAGACCTTCAGCGTCTCCAGTATATCTGAATGGCGGCTGTGTGCATTAGAGGGGAGTGGCCCCCAATCAGTTCTGGGAGATCCAGGGGGTTTCACACTGTGGGGCATCCCACTTCAACATTCCCCAGGAGCAAGAAACAAAATCCAGGAATGTCAAAATCCAAGGTTTTGTTCTGCTTTAAAAAGGAACTTCGCAGACCCTGGAGTCTAAAAGACCACAGGGGCCATTCGAGTTCCACTCCTTGGGGCATCCCAAATTCTGATGCCCTGCTGTGTAAGTCACCCCACGGAAGCCCCAATATACTCACCTTCTCCTGCAGCCCTTGTTGCGTCTCTGTGCCACCCGTCACATCCCCGCTCCTCTTTAGATGTGGGCACACCTGAGACTGGTGAGCGGGGGGGGGGGGGGGGGGGGGACACGGCTAGTGGCGCACTCATCCACCCTTCGACGCCGCTCGGCTACTTAACCACCCAGGTGGTTTAGCCACCAGCGGAGCCGAAGGGAGCCAAGGGAAAGTGGGTGCGCCCCGCACAGCCAATTAACACACCTGATTGTGCGGTGTGGGAGCAGCAGGCAGGTGAGTGTATGGGGCAACCTGTGGGGGATGGCGTCGCATTGAGGAACAACACGCCAAAATGGCAAAATTGTGTGTATTGTTCCTCTTTAAAGTGGACCAACACCCAGGATTTTCACTATCCTGGGTGTTGGTCCACTTCCGCGGGGCACCCCGACCGCTGTGTGAAACCCCCCAGAGAGCCCCAAAAACTCACCTGACCCTGCTCCCACGTGACTCGCTCCACCAATCACCGCCGACCGACAAGCGAAATCCATCGACGGACAAGGTGAGAGCTCCCGCCACCGACTCTCGCGTGTCCCTCTTACAGGGAGCGCGCCTGGGCAGGCCATTCACAAACGGCCGGCGCGGGTGCGCGCCCTGCTAGAGGGATGCGCGAGAGGCGGCGGCCCGCGCATGCGCCGTTGGAACGAGGAACAGGTAGGATTTGCGGGCGTCCTGGGGCGTTTCACACAGCGGCCGATAGGGGTGCTCCGCAGGCAGGGAGCTGATCGGCCCGGGAATCTTATAGATTCCCGGGCCGATCAGCGGTGGGTGTTGGTCCACTTTAAAGTGGCCCAAAACCCTCCCCCCGGGGCATCCAAATTCGGGGTGCCCCACTGTGTGAAGCCCCCAGGTCGCCCCATACACTTACGCTAGTTTCCGGTCCAACAGCGCATGCACGAGCTGCAGCCACATCCGCGCTATCCCTCTAGCAGGGCGCACGCCTGTGCCAGGCATTTGTGAATGGTCGGCCCGTGCACGCTCCTTGTTAGAGGGTAGCAGGGGATGTGGTTATCAGTGTGCTCGGAGCGGCTCGCCTTAGATGAAGGGACGTCAGCAGATCCGAGCGCGCTGATTGGACGAGCGGCCGCGCATGCGCCGTAGGACCAGGAAGAGGTGAGTTAGTTTCGCCGACCTGTGGGGTTTCACACAGCGGGGGCCAAAACCTAGGATATTCAAAATCCTGGGTTTTGGTCCACTTTAAGGAAAGTTTGGGCCCTTGTGATCATATCTGCCTTTGTTTGAGGTTGTTCTTAGATATAGGAGTTGTGGTTTGCGCTCAGGGCTTTCATCACATATCATTGTAGATGTGATCGCTGGATGACGTTTGGAGGGACATAAACTGATCTGCGGAATATTTGGGACTTTCAAAGTCTGATGGCTGTAGGTAGGTTCCAGGCTGATGGTTTCTAGGGGTAATCCAGAGGGATTCAACATGATTTTCACAAGCAAGGCTGGAAAGTGAAACAGAAAAGAAGCGCAAGACATAGAGGCTGATTCATTACTAACGCCAGGCATTGGCAGATGAGCGTCTGTATAGCGGCGCTTAGAGCGGCCGCTAGTAGACGCTGTAACAGAGCGCCTCAGTCGCTGTAACCTAGCCCGCATTGATGAATGTGATGTATGTTGGGCGCTCTAACACCTGTACAGCACTGCAGACAGCGAAAGGTAGCTCTAGCTCAGTGTGACCGACAGTCGGCGCTCCACACCATACTTATCAAAAAAGGACACACACACAGCGTTGGCGCTCTAAAGCTGGGCGCTGTAGCATAGAGCGCCAGATAGCGTCAGGTAGTGCCTTGCCTAGTGAATGCCGGACACGGCACGCAATTACACATTTATCAAGCAGAATCTTTTGAGCGACTGGGATAACGCCATGTAGCGTCCGATTCATCATTATCCCAGCCTCAGCGTACTGCACCTGCGTTCAGCCTTGCAGAGCGCCACGTTTTACCTCTCGCTACCTGTCGCTCTCCCATACATTTCAATGGACGTTCTTTTATTTCCCTTTAAACAGGGTTTTTGTTTATTTTTTTTTATTCTCAAATAATGTCGGGATCTATTCTGGCCTTGAAAAAGCCATTTTTTTCTTATTTTTTTAATTTTATATATTTATGCAGAATCGACATTACAGGTCTGGCATTAATGTGTTCACGTCACAATGTTATAACGATGTCATTCCATATGTTTTCGCTTTGTTACTGGTGGATACATGTTCAAAAACAGACTTTAATGACACAGCGTCTAGCGCTCTATGCTATAGCGACCAGATCCAGACCGCATACACTGTGTATGGTGTGTCGGTCGCACTGAGCTGGCACTTTCGCTCCCTGCAGCGCTGTACTCGTGTTAGAGCGCCCAACATACATCCCATTCATCAATGCTGGCCAGGTTACTGCAGCGACCGAGATGCTCTGTTATAGCGACCGATACGCGTTTACAGCGCCTACTAGCGGTCACTCTAAGCGCCGCTATACAGACACTCATCTGGCGATACCTGGCGTTAGTAATGAATCAGCCTCGACGTCCAGTTTTGATCCTTTATTTCATTTGTCTCAGCTTTGGAGGAAGAAATCAGTGTACCGGACAATATTAGGTTATTCAAATAATTTTGCAATTTTGGAGCCAATTAAGTGAAACAAATTATAAAAAATAAAAAAAAGCCCCTGGGACAGGGATGTTCTACAGCTGAGGGGAATATTGAGATAGATATTTTGAGATTTTGAATTAGTAAGAAAATAACAGCAGTCTATGGAAAATCCATACACATTAAAAGTAAACCTCTTAAAATGTGTTAGACTTAGGCCCTTATTTATGAAGGAATAGCGACAGGTAGCGACTGGTGAGCGGCCGGTAATGACGGGCCCCGCCACGAGAACGCCGGCTCCCCACCACAATCACACATTTATCAAGCCAATCCTGCTTAGCGACTGAGATAGCGCCAGATAGCCACTCATTCATCATTATTCCAGCCTCAACCCACAGCGCCAGCGTCTGACCTTGAACAGCGACAGGTATGACCTCTCGCTACCTGGCGCTCTCCAATGCATTTCAATGGAACAATCTTTAAATATTAATAATTAATTGTTATTAATGTTTTTTTTTTTTTTTAATGTGAAAAATTCTGTGACCACTTCTGCCATGTTAGAAAAAAATGTGCAGAATTGATATTACAGGTCTGATATTATTGTATTCATATTACTAAATTCTTAAAAAAATTTTTTTTTTGGTTCCCAAAAATATGGTGGTTTGGGGGTTAAAAAACTACTTTTAACACATCGCCGCCAGCGCTCTGGGGTTTAAACATGCATTTCACAGCGCGAGAATTTTTTGAGCGTGATTTTTTGATGAATATGGTGGGAGCCGGTCGCTCTGACCAGTCGCTATCATGCGCACCCATACATCGCGGAACCTGTCAAATAGCAACTCGTCACCCCGTGTTCAACATTACTGAACACCGACTGAGTCGCTATCAACAACCGAACAACGGCCAAGCACAGCGACTACTAGCGGGAGCTGTGAAAATACTGCTACAGTTGCTCAACTGTCGCTACATGTCGCTATTAATGAATCGGCCTCTTGGCTGCTGTTATTACCAAACCTCTAAAATAAAAAAATCGACTGCATTAGAAACACCGGCACTCTAACCTGTAGAACTGCTGCTTGTGGGGATTTTTGAAATAGAAAAAAAACACTTCAGTGCTAGACCTGGAATGACAATTCTGCATAAAAATATAAAAAGTCAAAAAAGTTTCTAAAAGTTCTAAAAGTGTTTGTTTGCATCCAGGAGAGGTCACACAAAGATTGGAGCAAAAAAAAAAAAAAAGTCATACACGCTGTTTAAACACAAGTAAAGGAATGGCCATTGAAATGTATGGGAGAGCGACACTGAGCGAGAGGTAATACCTGGCGCTCTGGAAGCTAGAGAGCAGGCGCTATACGCTGAGCTGCCTGTAATTATACATGTGACGCTACATGGTGCTGTTAGAGTCGCTCACCAGATTCGCTTTCATAAATGTGGTTTTGCGTACAGCGCCCAGCGTTCACCAGACGCTGCCTGCCGCTACGAGGCGCTACCTGGCGCTATCCCTTGATGAATAACCCCTATTGTGTCTATAAGACCCTAGTTCAGTTAAAGTGTACCAAAGCCTACCCTGGAGTCTATGAGACTCGAGGGCAGGCCTACTCCCTACAGCAGCGGCATTCTGAACTGGGATGCCCCACTCTGTGAAACCCCCTGAGTTGCTTGATATTGTTACCTTTTCGAGCCCACGTCACATGCGCGACCGGCGCCAGCATCACTCGCTTCCCTTCTCGTGCAAAGCTGAAGAGAGCTGAGTGATGCCGAGGACGGCTTGTAAGCTCAGCTTTTCTAGCTACACATTAATATGTGTGACTGGATGAGCACCTGCACTGTGGGCTCAAGGAGAGGTGAGTGAACTTGACATTCTGGGGGTTTCAAACCTGGGTGCCCCAGGGGGAAAGCAAATGCACACTGTGCATGGCAAATACCGTGGGTGCGATGACCTGGGTTATCCAGTCCCAATTGTCCAGTAAAAACGAAAAAAGGGGGGGGGTCCGCACTCCTAAAACATAGCTTTTATTGCCATCCGATTAAAAGTATCCAAAATGAGAAACAGCGGTAAAAACATCCAGACAATCCTAGCAGCCTCTAACGCGTTTCGGGCTGGACGCCCTTAATCATAGAACTAGAATCTATGATTAAGGGCGTCCAGCCCGAAACGCGTTAGAGGCTGCTAGGATTGTCTGGATGTTTTTACCGCTGTTTCTCTCATTTTGGATACTTTTAATCGGATGGCAATAAAAGCTATGTTTTAGGAGTGCGGACCCCCCCCCTTTTTTCGTTTCTACTGCCCCAGGGGGAAAGACCAAAACCCGGGAGACTGAAAATCCTAGGTTTTGGTCCACTTTAAATACCCACCCATGGGGCATCCCGATTTGGCATGCCCTGCTGTGTGCTACCATGCTGCCCCAATATCCCAGATGGTGCTCTGTAAAATATTCTGGCAGTCTCCTTTCCCCGCATCTGCCTCTACTAACCATTGTAGAAAACCTGCTCTTTCCCCCTGGCGGGGATGGTCGGCAGGCATTTGGCTGGTGGGTGTCAGTGGGCCTCTCTACTGTCTACTCCTTGACCGATGACCAGGGGGTGATATTATGGGAATCTCTCCGGAAAGTTATGATATATGCGGCGTGAACTTTATAGATACCGTCAACTGTATTTCTAGTCTCCTTACATAAGCTAAGTGATGAAAAAAAAATGAAGCCATTTGAACATATATGCCACAATGGCCAGGAGACCTCAGGACAGATATCGGCAATGTACAGTTATTTAAATGAGCTACAAAAGCCTCAAAACCACAAATATGTTGTTAATTGGGAAGAGGAATTAAGTGATAATAAAACAAGTAAAGAATAGTCTGACATGTGGGCAACAACCAATTAGGGTGCTCCATAAACGTTTCCTCTCTGGAATTCGCTTACAAGGCGCTACTTCAGTGGTCCTGTATTAAATAGCAAGGGCTGTGTTGGGTTATTCCAGTGACTGCTTTAGAGGCTGTCGGGAGTGTTAGAGAAAATGTACAACAGACTTTTAGCTTAGTCTATGCTGGAGCGACTTGTAGATTTACTGCAGTTTACAGCTATGACGTTATGACAATAGATGGCGCTGTGACCAATGCTTAACTGTAGAGTCTATGCATTTTATTGCTGTGTTATTTCCTGCGCTTCCAGTTTTCCTGTCTATGTTATCCACCATGTAAGGTAACATTCTCTTACTGCATTTATGTTCCAGTAAAGCCAGTTCCTATTATACCACTAATGTCTATCTGGATTACTAGATAAAAGGGAGGGTGGGTGTGCACAGCTAAGTTATCTGTGTCTAAATGCTAACGGGTGCTAGTGATGTAGGGACAAAAATGCCAATACATTGCCAAATGCTGGGCCCTAGACCAGCCCAAAATGTCCCTATATAGTTATACTGCACACCACAGTTGTATAAAAAGATATATGAAAATTTATTAAATCATCCTTGGAACAACAACAAACAACATCACAAGACTTATGCCCTTATTCATCAAGCGATAGCGCCAGGTAGTGTCTGACGAGCGCCAGGTAGCGGCAGCTAACGGCGACTACCGACTCAAGTACGCCCGCGGCGGTCACAATGACGCATTTATCAAGCAAAATGAGGCTAGCGCCGGCGAGAGCGACGGCTAGCGCGGCATTCATCATGAAGCCGCCTGGACCGAACAGCGCCGCTGCAAATTCCCTCACAGCGCCAGGTATGAGCTGTCGCTCCCTGGCGATGTCCAATGCATTTCAATGGAGCAAGCTATAATTAATCATAATTAATTGGTATTATTTTTTTAAATTTTTTTTTTAATGTCAAAAAATCGGAGACCACTTCTGCAATGTTAGGATTTATTTTTAAGTGAAAAAAAAAAAAAAAAAAATATGTGCAGAATTGATCTAACAGGTCTGAGATTAATGTATTCATATAACAAAATGATTCTAAAAACATGTATAATGTTACATTCAAAAAATATGGTTGTTTAGGGGTTAAAAACTAGTTAATACAGATCGCCGCCAGCGCTCTGGGGTTTAAACAAGGAATGGACAGCGACAGCACATTCGGAGCGTGATTTTTTGATGAATATGAAGCTAGCCGTTCGCTCTGGCCATTCGTTGTCAGGCGCTCACATACAACGCTGGACCTGTGAAACAGCGACATTACCGCACACCGACTGAGTCGCTGTCATCAAGCTAACGCCGGCCAAGCACAGCGAATACTGGCTGGCGCTGAAAAAATCACGCTACAGTCGCTCATCTGTCGCTACCTGGCGCTATTGATGAATCGGCCTCCCCGTTAAAAAACATATACACAATTGCTGGGGAAAAGGGTTTGTCCTATTAAGAGCTATTAATGATCAAAAAATGATTAAATAAATGCATAATCGTTAATAACTGGTAAATATCCCTTTATGGCTATATGGTGGCGTGTTGAGATGAAAAATATAAGTGCATGAAGATAAAAGAAGGGAGCTCAGAGTGATAAAGTGTAATAAATAAAAGGGTGCAAGGTGCCTAAGTGACAACAGTGCAAAAGAAAGTGTCAAAGTAAATAAAGTGCTGTGGTATATAATACACACAAAGAATAAGTGCATAGGGAGTGCTCAACCTAATATTGTGTAAGTAGTGCACACGCCAGCATATTAGCCAATAAATCTAAAATGACAAAGTTAATTGAGAGGTATTAACATCACCACATCCAAGAGCTCAGGACCCCCAGGACCGCAACTATCCACCGACGCGTTGCGTGGCCTTCTGCCACTTCGCCAGGGTGAGTAAGTTGCCAAACACCCCATCTCCCCCTTTTGAACTGACCTGAAGCCACGTGTTGTGATTGTTGTATCTGGATTACTACTCACACTCTGCAACAGGGATGAGGGTTGAGCACACTTGTTGGACCTGTCCACAGATCAGAGTTTTTGGGGCTTGAGTAATTGGTCTTATTCACTCCCTCACAGGGCAGATTGTGAGACCCCTGGGTCACCCTGCTGCATGCACCTGATGGAGTTACGAAAATCTCAGCATAAGCTTGTGCTCTTTTTTCTATTATAGAAAAACAGGCTATAGTTTATTTCTGGTAGAAAAACAGGATGTGCTCTTTTATAGAGTAAAAGTTACAATTTTGTAATTAATGAAAAACTAACCATTATATTAAAAGATAACAATAAACAATTGATCAAAATATAGAGACCATGGATTGAATATTCATGTCCTGCTATAGATCCCACAAATCTTTAGTTGACTGAACCTTGGGCCTCAGTCTGACTAGAAATATCCTTGAGGCTGATTTATTAATAGCGGCATGTAGCGACAGTTGAGCGACTGTAGCGGTATTTTCACAGCGCCCGCTAGTAGTTGCTGTGCTTGGCCGTTGTTCGGTTGTTGACAGCGACTCAGTCGGTGTGGCATAATGTTGAATACAAGGTTACGAGTCGCTATTTGACAGGTTCCGCGATGTATGGGTGCGCATGATAGCGACTGGTCAGAGCGACCGGCTTCCACCATATTCATCAAAAAAATCACGCTCAAAAAATTCATGCGCTGTGAAATGCATGTGTAAACCCCAGAGCGCTGGAGGCGTTGTGTTAAAAGTAGTTTTTTAACCCCCAAACAACCATATTTTTGGAATCCAAAAAAAAAATGATTTAGTAATTAATATCAGACCTGTAATATCATTTTTTCTAAAATGCCAGAAGTGGTCGCAGAATTTTTCACATTTAAAAAAAACCAAAAACATTAATAACAATTATTAATATTTAAAGATTGTTCCATTGAAATGCATTGGAAAGCGCCAGGTAGCGAGAGGTCATACCTGTCGCTGTTCAAGGTCGGACGCTGGCGCTGTGGGCTGAGGCTGGAATAATGATGAATGAGTGGCTATATGGCGCTATCTCAGTCGCTAAGCAGGATTGGCTTGATAAATGTGTGATTGTGGTGGGGAGCCGGCGTTCTCGTGGCGGGGCCCGTCATTACCGGCCGCTCACCAGTCGCTACCTGTCGCTATTCCTTCATAAATAAGGGCCCTTGTCACACCTCCCTCTTTCTGGACCCCCCTCCCCTTTTTTTCATTTTTCTCTTCCTTTCTTTTCTTCCTTTTCCTATTTATCTCTACATCATCTGTGGCAAATAATGCTGACATCCCTAACAAATCTGACAACACCTATTCATGGCTATCATTGGTGCCATATCATTATATATATATATATATATATATATATATAAAATGTAGCAGATTACCTTGAGTGATTATAGAGGTCCTGCATTACTTACAGTTTTTGTTGTACCTATTTTATATGCTGAAAAAAAAAATAAAAGCATATTGAAACTTAGAGGCTGATTTATTAATAGCGCCAGGTAGCGACAGTTGAGCGACTGTAGCGGCATTTTCACAGTGCCCGCTAGTAGTCGCTGTGCTTGGCCGTTGTTCGGTAGTTGATAGCGACTCAGTCGGTGTGCAGTAATGTTGAATACATGGTGACGAGTCGCTATTTGACAGGTTCCGCGCTGTATGGGAGCGCATGATAGCGAATGGCCATAGCGACCGGCTCCCACCATATTCATTAACAAATCACGCTACAAAAATTCTCGCACTGTGAAATGCATGTTTCCCCAAACTACCATATTTTGGGAAACCAAAAATAGGGCCGGCGCCGCTCTCAGCTGTCATCAGAGGACGCGTCATCAGAGGGAGCGTCATCAGAGGGAGCGTCATCAGAGGGAGCGTCATCAGAGGGCGCCTGAGAGCGGCGCCGGCCTCCGTGCTCCGACCATGCAGGTAAGTGTTTGCTTTTTAAACAAATGCCGGCATGGTGTGAACGGCCGCCGCCCGCTGACAGCGTAGCCGGCCTGCCCGCTCCCACCATGCCGGCATTTTTTTTTTCAGATGAGCGATTCGTGAAAGTTCGATTCGGCGAATCGCCCGAATCGAACTTTCAAGAAGTTCGCTCATCTCTATCCACAGCACCACCTTCATCTAACACTTTAGTGACATTGTCAAAGAAATCAATAAGATTGGTCTGACATGATCTGCCCTCAGTAAAGCCGTGCTGTTTTGGGTCCAATAGGTCATTAATTTTTAGATGGGAAATTGTCTGTTTTTTTCAAGAGTGTTTCCATTAATTTGACCACTATAGATGTTAAACTAACTGGCCTGTAATTACTGGCTTCTTCTCTACTCCTTTTTATGGATTGGTACGACATTGGCCATTCTCCAATCATCTGGAACCTCACCAGTTGAAAGGGAATGGTTAAGTAAATCAGTCAGAGGGGCTGCAATCACAAACCTAAGTTCCCTTAGAACTCTGGGGTGGATTCCATCTGGACCCATTGCCTTACTTACCTTTAGATGTGCCAGCTCGGCTAAGACATCAGCCTCCAGAAACTCCGGAGCTGTCCCTCCCAGCTGGATGCTGTGCTATGGCCATGCCTGCTACTATCTGAAAATACCGAACAAAAGTAGCTATTCAGATGGTCAACCACAGCCTTATCTCCGTCAATATATTTATTTTCCCAATTTCTAATTTTTGAGACTGCATTGTTTTACTTCTTTCTGTCACCAATATATCGGAAAAAGGTTTTATCTCCCCTCTTCATAGATTTGGCCATTTCTTCCTCCTTTTGCCCTTTAGCAGTCCTTATAATCAGTTTTGCTTCCCTCTGTTTAGTTTTATACGCCTCTCTGTCAGCTACACTTCCACTTACTTTATACTTCTTATAGGCAGACTTCTTATCTTTTATGATAGTGCTGACTTCCCTAGTAAACCATAATGGTTTCTTCTTCCTTTTATTCTTGCTAGTTTGTTTCACATATTGCTTAGTTGCCGTTAAGATGGCCATTTTTAATAGTGACCACTGGGCACTCACTTCTGCTTCTCTGTTCCACTCACCTAATTTTCTTTCTACATACTCCGCCATTTCCTTGAAGTTTGTCTTCCTAAAGTCCAGCACTTTGGTTCTGGTGTGTGATTGCAAAATGTCTGTTTTTATTCTGAACCATAAGCATTGATGGTCACTGGAACCCATATTTTCTTCAACCCTGACCTCAGACACCAGATCCCCATTGGTCAGAACTAAGTCCAGAATGGTATCTCCTCTAGTTAGCAATGTCACAAGTTGTTTTAGAGACACTCCACTAAGTGCCTCTAATATAGTCCTGCTCTTGCATGTCGATGCACTTGGGATATTCCAGTCCACATCAGGCATGTTGAAGTCACCTGTAATTACAATGTCCCCCTTCTCTGCCATTCCACTGATTTCATCTATTAACAGGTTATCTAGATCCTCAGATTGTCCAGGGGGCCTATCTATCACACCAATTCTGACCACAGCTCCCTCCTTAGTCTGCATGGTAACCCAGAGAGTTTCTAGTTCATTATGTGTATGCTGAATTATTGTTGATTGAAGTGTAGTCTTGGCATAAATGGCTACTCCACCGCCCTTTCTATCCAATCTGTCTTTTCTGTACAATGTATAACCGGGTATGGCTATCTCCCAGTCATTGTGATCCTTGAACCAAGTCTCTAGCCTACCACTGACCGGGTTTCCTGCTTCAATGTCCTGCTTCATCCTAAATGGTAGGGGACAGAAATCACCCTTACAAGTTACATCTCTGTCCCCTTCCTCTAGTTTAAATCAAAAAATGCTCTGAGTTCCACTCCAAGTTCTTCTGTGCCTTTCTGTGAAGGATGCAAGCCATCCCTCTTAAACAACTCATTGTTCAAACACCTTATAACATCATGACTAATACATCCAAAGAATTTGTCTTCACACCACTGACGTAACAAGAAATTGAACTTGGCGATGTTGAGTGCCTTTTTTCCCTGATTACATACTGGCAAAACTTCAGAAAAGGTGATGGAACCTGTTATTTTGCAAAGTTCCTGACTAAAATTTTGGAAGTCCCTCTGTACAACAAACAAATCTTTTTGGGATAAGTCATTTGTGCCAAGATGTAGCACAATGTCCACTCGGTTATGTTTGCTTGCAGACTTCACAATATTTATAATACATTTCTTATCCCTATTAACTGTGGCACCTGGGAGACACCTCACTTCCTTTAGCTCATCTTTATCCTGTCCAAAGTCCACACCTCTAATTGTTGAGTCACCAGCCAGAATATGTCTTTTCCTATTGGTTGGCTTGGTAACTGTTCCTTGCTGCCCTTTTGTACTCATTTTATATGGTCCCTTACTTTAGTCCACTTCCTTTGATCTTACCAAATCCTGCCCAGACTGAGCATTAGCAGATACATCCACATCAAGCTCAGAAAGAACAGCAAATGGGTTATATTGGCTTAGTCCAAAATGTTGATGTTTTTGTTCTACATTGCGCAATCTTCCAGAGCCAACAGTCTTCCACTGTGCCCCTCTCTTGTGAAGTCTTTGTGGGAGTGGTGGCTGTATAACAAGCTGCTTTACTGGCTGGGATAGCTTCATAACTTCAGATTGAAGAGTAGAAACTAAAAATATTATAAATCAAAAAAGTTTTCAAAAATGACTTTAAATAGGCCATGAGAGGTGACACAATTATTTGATAATTAAAAAAAAAATAAAATAAAACCCTGTTTAAAGAGAATAAAAGGATCGTCCATTGAAATGTATGGGAGAGCGACAGGTAGCGACAGGTAATGCCTGGCGCTCTGGAAGCCAGAGCACCGGCGATATACGCTGAGCCGTCTGTGATGATGAATTGGTCGCTACGTGCCGCTGTTAAGAGTCGCTCACCAGATTCACTTTGATAAATGTGGTATTGTGTACAGTGCCCCTGGCGCTATGGCTTGAGGAATAAAGTCAAATCCTTTGGCTCCTCTCCAAAGCAGTAATACACCTTCTTTCCCACTACTACCTTCTGTCCGTCCATAGCATACACTTCCTCTGTTGCTTCCTTCCACATACATGCAGCTTTTAGGAGTCTGCTGTCATTTAACACTCCTTGTTAATTCTCGGAATCTTGCCATATTCCTAACAAGTGAGCAAGGTGATGTTAGCACACAATCAGTACAGACACTGAGACCCTCCCTTCTTTATTTGGCTGGTTAATCACTTTAAAGAGGAACATTGGAGGCCCTGTAGTCTACAAGACTCAAAGATCGTCCGAGTCCCACTCCCTAGGGCATCCCCAAACCCAGCTGTGTGTAACGCTGCCGCTGCACCCCCAGCATACCTCTATCTGGATGCATACCCACCCCAGGCCTCTCTGAATGGCCGGCACAAGCACACCCATAACTAGAGGTGAGCGGGAATGTACTCACTGTGCAGCTAGCAGAGCCCATTGAGCGGAGCGAAACCGATTGCGCTGCTTGGCTGAGCTGTACCATGGGAATGCTAGATAGGAGAGTTTCCTGGGGGAATTGTGGGGATACCCACAGTGGGCAAATTGGGACCCCACCTGAGAGAAACAACACCCGCTAAAGTGAAATTCCCTGCTGTTGTTCCTCTAACTTTACTTCCTCTTCAAAAGTTAGAGTGTAGACTTTATGTGATTCTATGCAACATGCCTGTAAATCCTCCTATAATTCAGCTTTAAATGACGCAATATCGTACAACACCGTGTGACCGTTTATAAGGAAGGGCCCTCCCTTAAAAGCTGCAGTTACTTTGTTTTCTGCGTTTCCTCCTCTTGCATTCACTATCGTGATTTGTACTTTTGACTTCTCCAGCATTGCGTCAGCTTTTTCTTTGTGGATTTCACATTTATTATTCATTTTTCTCTTCCTTCAGTTTCCCGTAATTGAATTAATTTCAGTTCAGTTACCCTGATGTTTGCGATTTCCATGGCGTTACATATAAAATAAATGCAGTTTCTTGACAGACTGTCCAACTTGCGTCTAAATGGCGATCCTGTGGCGCATACACAGGCCTCCTCCATTAAGCCTTTATTTCTGCGTACCTCGCGAGGCTGCTCCCTCAGGCTGGCGCACCCACCACCATCCATTCAGGTATGCCTGAAGCGAGTGCGCACCGGGGTTGCAGAAGTTTCCAGAGGAGGCCTGCACATGCACTGTGGGATTGTCAATTCTATGTAAGTAATGGGCAAATGGGGATGGGGAGGGTCATGCACAGCTGCATTCCAAATCACTATTATCCCTAATCGTTTAGACTCTGGAGCCAAGTTTAAAGGGTTTTGGTATGCTTTAAAGAGGAAAATCGGCCTTGTTGGCCAGCCCTGGAGTCTTAAAAATTCCAGGGAAGGTATCCCAATTTGGGATGCTTGGCAGTGTGGTCCCCAAGTAATCTGACCTAGTCAGTTCTGGCCACATCCCCACTATACCTTCAGCTAAAGCATTTGTGAATGGCTGCCATGGGTTAACATTACATTACAGTTAAAGTGCACCAAAACCCAAGATTTTGACTATCCTGGGTTTTTTTCGACTCCCCCAGGGCACCCACGATCGGGGGTGCCCCGCTATGTGAAACCCCCCAGATTGCACGCGGTTTTGGATACCCTGTGGGGAGGGAATAGATCAGCTGGGTTTTTGTCCACTTTAAAGTGGAAAAAAACAAATAGACTCCAAGGCCAGACACTGGCCTTCTCCTGGGGCAACCTAAATCGGGGTGCCCAGGATGACGCAAAATTCACCTTTGCCCTGGCTCCCACGGCATTGTAAACAAAGCTGGCCTCATCCCGAGCATATCTGGGCTAGGTCCTTGTCTAAAGGGGATGTGGCCACTCCGGCTTCTTATTGCCGGGCTCTGTGCCTAAACAAAGCCATATGCCGGGAATAAATATGCATGGCATAGAAACCTAACTGGACGATAGCCCCGCGTATGCACCATGGGAAAGGTACATTTTTACAAGCGATTCAGGGGTTTTACATAACGTGACAAAACAAGTAAAAGTAAAAATCCTGGGTTTTGTTCCACTTTAAAGGTGAGCGGGGATGAGGTTAGCAGTGTGATCAGGTTCATTCAGCTCTGATGTCAGCATGTCCAACATCTGCCCCCATGCACCTGCATCAGGGGATCATCGGGAGGGTAGCAATTGTCCATCTGTGGGGATACACAGCAGCAATCCCCCGCCACAGAGAAACAAGAGGTGCTCTCTTCCTTTTGGCTTTATTGGGGTTATTATGAGTTGCTACATGATGTCATCATACCAGCTCCAGTAAAGCGGTAATAGGTGAGGCATGTCACATTGGCGAAAGACAATATAAAATATACAGCAGGGTAAACTCCACCTGTGCAGCAAACAGGAAGTGGAGAAATTTCCATCGCCAGACATACCTGTCTATTTATAGCAGACAGAATGTACCTGTGTCTATTTACAGGAAACAGCAAGCTAAAATAGGATACAGGTGGCAGCAGGAAATACATTATTCAAAGCAGGGATGCAAACGATTTAGCGGGGGATGCTGGTGGCTTCACAGAGTGGGGCATCCCAATTTGGGAGAGGTGTGCACCTGTCATGGATTTCTCATCTGAGTAATGACCAGAATTAGACTGAGAAACAGAGGCGGATATGCGGCAAACCGTGTTTAATAACAACAAACAGTGCGCACATATCAACCAAGCTGCTATATACATATATACACAAAGAAAAAACAGGAATCAAGAAACACACTCAGATTGATGTGACGTCAGAAAACATACGTGCTAGGAGTCCAAAGTCCAACTATGGCTTTGACTGAGGCTAAGGAAGAAATCTGGTGTACAGAGTTCCAGGGTTCAGGTTCAAAGGCTCTGGGTACAGAGTTCAGGTTTCAGAAGACGGGGAGGCCGATTCATCAATAGCGCCAGGTAGCGACAGATGAGTGACTATAGCAGTATTTTCACAGCGCCCGCTAGTAGTCGCTGTGCTTGGCCGTTGTTCGGTTGTTGACAGCGACAGCGAATATTGGGTGAGGAGTCGCTATTTGACAGGTTCCATGCTGTATGGGTGCGCATGATAGCGAATGGCCATAGCGAACGGCTCCCAGCATACTCATTAACAAATCACGCTCAAAAAAATCTCGCGCTGTGAAATGCATGTTTAAACCCCAGAGCGCTGGCGGCGATGGGTTAAAAGTTGTTTTTTAACCCCCAAACAACCATATTTTTGGAAACAAAAAAAACCCAAGTTTTTAAAAACATTTTGTAATATGAATACATTAATATCAGACCTGTAATATCAATTCTGCACAAATTTTTTTTTTTTACCTTAAAAAAATATCTAACATTGCAGAAGTGGTCACAGAATTTTTAAAATTTAATTTAAAAAAAACAAAAAACAAAAACATTAATAACAATTAATTATGATTATTTAAAGATTGTTCCATTGAAATGCATTGGAGAGCGCCAGGTAGCGAGAGGTCATACCTGTTGCTGTTCAAGGTCGGTCGCTGGCGCTGTGGGATGAGGCTGGGATAATGATGAATGAGTTGCTAGGTGGCGCTATCTCAGTCGCTAAGCAGGATCGGCTTGATAAATGTGTGATTGTGGTGGGGAGCCAGCGTTCTCGTGGTGGTGACCGTCATTACCGTTCGCTCACCAGTCGCTACCTGGCGCTATCCCTTGTTAAATAAAGGCCAAAGTAATTCTGAGCCGCTAAGGCCATGTGCTGACCAGCTATTATAGGCCAGGAAGTCCACCAGGTGCTGGCTGATCAACACACACCAGCAGGGCAGAGCCATCTGCAGGTGGTGCAGGGGACATCAGGCTGTGGAGGAACTCCAGACCTGACAGCACCTGTATTGAGTCTACCTGAGGCGACACTGAGGAAAGCCATATCACGTGACAGGGGCATAGCTGGGGGGAACAAGGGGGGCACTTGCCCCTGGTGCAGCAGGTCAGGGGGGCCTGAGAACAGGTGGGAGGGCGCCATTTCAAATCTTTGCCCCAGGTGCCAGAAAAGCCTAGCTACTCCTCTGCACGTGAGCGCGGCTGTGAGAACGCAATACGTTTTCCTCAATACCGCTCTGTTACATACAAGCCCAGTCTGTTAGAAGGTTATACCGGGCTAGGAGCCAGCTCAGTCGTGTATAATATTACCAAAACAACAAGGACAGATGAGTCCAGGGATCAGGGTAAAATGAGCAGCTCAAAATTAAGTTATTTATTTAACTGTGATTGGCCTAATTGCCAGGCAATATACAAGCAATAAACAGATTCATATACAGGTCTGCGGGACAAAACACAAATGGTAATTACAAACAAAATGAGCAGATACATCAGTTTTCATAGTCAGTCAGATGATATGTAGTAAAGCAGGGAGACCACAGGGAGACATGATAGAGCCTGCGAATTCCTGGTCCCTCCAGCACGTACCAAAGTTACCCCGTCCCGGCCAGTAACAAAGAAGGGTCTGGGCTTTAGACCATTATACACAGGTCTGAAACCCTCCTACCTGGGAGTGGCTGCGATTCCCTCCCTCCCGGCAGCTCGCAGCCAAACTCCAATTCTCCATATTGCAGTCCCTATACCCTTTAGGATGATATGATGCATGTATGCGACCGTTAAGAATTGCGGATTCCAAATATGCCATTGAATTATGAGAAATGCTCACTAAAACCCTGTAATTCTTCACTCCGATGCATCTGGGGTTTAAGTTTTTACATTTCTGTTGTGAAATCAGCAGACGTGATCGCTCATGGGCAAGTGACGATTTTCCTGGCCAATTGGTCGTTCCTCCTACCGGAAGGACTTTTGTTCCTGAAGTGTGATTTTAATTGAAAGGGGATCTGGGTCCATTTTTTTTACTAGTACATTGGTGGTTCAGTGGGGACTGGGGCACCACTACATGCCAAAATGCACCAGTCATATCTGAAATACAGTTTGTCTACTGTTTGATAAGGTGAGGGGGTGCTTTCTATAGTTCGCCTCAGAGAGCAGAGAGGCTAGGTACACCCCTGGCTGACTCTAGATCCAGGTTACTAGGGTTTTGGTCCGCTTTAATGATTACATAGTAAGGAATCCACCATCATTTTTTTACTTGTCAAAGAAACAGGATAAAACATTTCAGAGCCACAGAGGATACCTTCATCGGGTACAAACCACAGAACAAAGGGGTGAAGTTGAAATTCTGGATCTGGTTCTTAGGGAAAAGTTTATGTGTAAATGGGCCAGGTTAGGTTAAGCTTTAAAATGGACTCAGACAAACTAACAGCTGAAACTCTTAGGGCACTCTTGGGGCTACCCCCCCTGACACCCTGAATTGGGATGCCCATTGGCTGGAGGTCCTGTAAGAAGTGACTAAATTAGAAGCTAACCTCACCAGTAGTGATGGGCGAACCCACAAGTTCGGGTTTGTCCTGAACCGCTAGGGCAGCGTCTCGGGAGCCACCGGTAAAGGTGAGTTTACCGGTGACTCCGGAGGTTTCACACAGTGGGGCATCCCGCTATAGGATGTCCCAGTGGCAGGCTAGCAGCCGGCCCTGGAATCTTTTAGATCCACTTTAAAGTTTGGAAATAATAGCACCCTATGGGCTATGTTAAAGAAGTCACCAAACTTATCTGCATAGCCCATAGGGTGCTGTTATTTTCAAACTTTAAAACAAACCTGATATACCTCACCTGTCCATCACAGGTACGGGTCATGTTTTGGGAAAGATGCCAGAATATGGAGGAGTGGCGAGCAGGCGATGCAAGGCTTCTGGGCTGGCACCCCAATGGATGCTTGGAGCAGGCCACGGCCACCCACTGCACAGAGCAGCTGTGGAGCGGGGACAGCGTGAGGAGCAGCTGTGGCAGCGGGGACAGCAGACAGCGATCACCCTGCCTAGTCGCTGCTCCTCTATCTTCTGCCAGCCCTGCCAGTGGCATGGGAGCGTGGTTACGTGAGTTTATTTTTTTTTCTGCCTATGGTGAATGGAAGGAGAGAATGTCACACTGCCTATAGGAAATGGGAGGGAGGAATGCCACACTGCCTATGGAGAATGGGAGGGGGAATGCCACACTGCCTATGGAGAATGGGAGGGGGAATGCCACACTAGCTATGGGGAATTGGAGGGGGAATGCTACACTACCTATGGGAGGGGGGGGATGTCACACTGCCTATAGAAAATGGGAGGGAGGAATGCCACGCTGACTATGGGAATGGGAGGGAGAATGCCACACTGCCTATGGGGAATGGGATGGAGGAATGCCACACTGCCTATGGAGAATGGGAGGGGGAATGCTACACTACCTATGGGAAATGGGAGGGGGGGGGGGAATGTCACACTGCCTATAGGAAATGGGAGGAGGGGGTGACACATTGCCTATGGGGAATGGGATGGAGGAAATGCCACACTGCCTATAGGGAATAGGAGGGGGGGATTCTACACTACCTATAGGAAATGGAAGAGGGGAATGCTACACTATATATGGGAAATAGGAAGGGGGAATGTCACACTGCCTATAGGAAATGGGAGGAGGGAAATGCCACACTGCCTATATGGGGAATGGGAGGAGGCATGCTACACTGCCTATGGGGGATTGGAGGGGGGGATGCTGCACTGCCTATGGGGATTCCGAGGGGGTATGCCACACTGCCTAAGGGGGAATGGGGGTTGTGGCACACTGCCTATGGGGAATGGGAGGGGGAATGCTACACTGTCTATAGGAAATGAGAGGGGGAATGACACACTGCTTTGGGGAATTGATTGGGGGGAATGCCACACTGCCTATAGGGAATGGGATTGGGGGAATGCCACACTGACTATGGGGATTGGGATGGGGGAGAATGCTGTTAAAGCGTGTAAGTCAAATCTAGATAGACATTAGTGGTATAACAGGAGCCTGCTTTACTGGAACATTAATGGAGTATGGGAATTTCACCTTACATAGTGGCTAACACAGACAGGAAAAAGGAGTGATAGAGCACAGCTGAATATACAGGAAATACAACAATGCATAGAGAGAGATGGCAAAAGAACCAAAATCACATTCTGAGACAAGCAGAAGCTGTTGCAAAGTATTGTCTCTCCAAAAATACCACACTGCTTATAATGGTGGAATGGGATGGGGGGACATGCCACACTGCCTATGGAGAATGGAATGGGGGGATGCCAAACTGCTTATAATGGGGGAATGGGGTGGTAATAATGCCATACTTCCTATGGGGAATGGGATGGGAGGAATGCCACACTTTATATGGAAATGGGAGGGGGGAATGCTACACTGTCTATGGATAATGGGAAGGGGGAATGCCACCCTGCCTATGGGGAATGGGAGGGGGGAATGCCACACTGCCTATGGGGAATGGGAGGGGGGAATGCCACACTGCCTTTAATTAGGGGATTCTGCACCTTGTCTATTATTTGGTTCTTGCAGGGATGGTGTATTAGAACATTTGAGGCTCGATTCAGAGAGACAAAAAAATACTTCCGTTTTAGTGCCGATCTGTTTTTTTTTTTAAATGTTTCCGCTCTCGTATGAGTGTACGAGCGATTCTATGCATGCATTGCAATCCTTCTGTAAAGTTTCCGTCCGTTCGTACGGCAGATTACGAATACAAGGATGTCATTTTCCAGCGTGACTTTTCCGTTTCATTTTCACATGTTACAATGTAGGCTTTCGTTTTTGTCCTTTTCCCATCGTATCCTCCCACGAATCCTTTACATTTCCCGTTAGTTTCTGTTTCCCTTTTTCAATAAATAATCGTCCAGACGGAAATCCTTAGGATCTTGCGCCTGCGCACTACAAACTTAACTCATTAAGGTGCTCGCCTACATATTTGCCACCCTCACTTCTACTACAATGTTTAGCTAAATCACTTAGCACTATCCTCCATCTTCCCTTTTGGACCCTTAAAGCTCACCCAAACCACTTTGCGGTTAGGTTCTTCTTCCATTTTAGCCCCCTAAAACTTACCCAAATCACTTCTCGGTCATGTAAATATTCATCTTTAAATATTTCTGGGCCCATTAGTTTTGTGTTAATGTATTTTGTAAATGAAATGACACTAACATTTTTTTTTTATTCCATCATAAAATATAAAATTTTTAAAATTTCAAATTTTTACAACTATAAAAAACAAAATACATAGCAATGGCAGGCCACTGAACATTATTCTTCATCTGTGGTCCCCAACGAGTTGCGCAGCTCCTGCATCTCGCCCACCAACTGAAGGACCCTGACATTCAGTTGTGCCACTCTGGCACGTGTGGTCCCTGTTAAAAAACGTAAATTAAAATATTGGTATAACCTTGTTGGGGTCATACTGCAGTGCCTCCCCCCTGTATGGTCCAAACACCTAAATCTGGACTTCAAAAGCCAGAGGGCCCTCCTCACTACGGCCCGGGTTTTGCATAGTGCCCGATTAGAGAACCCCTGGCCCACATTCTGCAGGCAAAGAATGGGCATCAGGAGCAAGGGCAGGAGTGGATATCCAGAATCTCCTGAAAGAATTTAAAAATACTAACATAAAAAACACATTCTAAGCTACAATATTGTTTAACATGTCATCAAGGGCTAAAAACAGCCATAGGTTAAGACATGAGTCATCAACTATATTTATTGACATACAGTGAAAATGGATTGATGGAATGTGAGCAAACTTACCCTGGAGCCATCCACCAGATAATTCTCCTGACTCAAACTGACTAAATAAGCCGGAGCTCTGCAATATATAAGCATCATGGGACAACCCTGGATGCCCTGCAAGAACACTGAGGAATCGCATAGCTGGACCAAACACTGCTTGTATGTTGTGCGAGTGGCACATCTTGCCGTTCCTGCACCCAAATATAAAATAGTTACACAAAGTAAAGGTAACCGACTAAAACAATAACTCCTACAACAAATTAAGATTCAAGTTCAACAATCCAAATATAATTCACAAAGGACATAAGTTGAAAAAAATATAGCAATTATATGGATGTGTGGGAAAATAAATGTTTACATGCTAAGGACTAATTAAGGTCAGCATTAAAATGCATCTATAAGGCATACATGAAATGTATTGATTCAGGTATGCATTGCTATACAATTTATGGCCTCGGCCATGCTGATACATGCAATGCCTTGGTGCTAAAGGCGCGTAGACTCCTCCACATAGCCGCAAAACATGTTCAACAATAGCAATCCGAGCCCTCAAAGGTCCCGTAAGTGGATGGGAAATGAAACGGATTTATAGGGTGGTGCTCCGTCGGAAATCAGCTCTCTGAATCAGACGCAAGCCCATCCCAACAACGTAAGTTATCTGAACGAATGAAAAATATCAGAATTTGTTTGGAAAATGATCCGAACTAACGGAAATGATCCGATTTGCTTCCGTTCATCGAAAGCGCATTTCCGAACGTTCGTACGAATGAAAAATGAACGGAAAAAAGCAAAAAAATGACAAACACCCACCCAAACTTTCACAGACAGCTACGGAAGTCCAGACGAATGTGTCTCTGAATCGAGCCTTTGATTTGTAATATTTTTTTTCTTATTTTCCTCCTCCAAATCCTAGGTGCGTCTTATAGGACGAAAATTCCCTTCTTAGCATGACCCCTGTTATATCTGCGCTGCACAATGACTTCTATGGGCTGCATTATGGGTGCACTATTGGGGAAAATACATTGCAGTGGTATTAACCCTTTAAACGCCAGCCACGTAAATTTTACGTGGCTGCCTCTCCAACAGTTAAACGCCAGCCACGTAAAATTTACGTGCCTGACTTTCCCCATAAATAAAAAAAAAAGTAAAAATAAAAGACACTTACCTGACCCCTCGTTCGATCCGGTCGGGTCTCCTCTTCAGCCAGAGGGGCTCCGATCGCCCATCGGGGCTCCTCCGGCTGCAGGGGAGGGCCCGGAACAGGGTGCCCCCCCGTTTCAGCAGCCGCCCGATTTCCTGTCATAAAAAAAAAAAAAAAATGACAGTTACCTACCTTTGTCCCCGCCGGCTCCCGCAGGCTCTCCTCTTCACGGGGGGGGGGGGCTCCGATCCCCCCTCCCCGCTCTTCCGTCTTCTGGAGGGGGCATAACAGCCCTCCTCCCTTGCTGTCTTCCGATGGCGGCCGCCATCTTGGTGACGTCACGGGGCGGGGCCAGATGGCGTCACCGCCGGGTGTCATCGGGGCACCCGGCAGTTCATCTCTCAGATGCCGGTGACGGCTGGGCGGGGAAGGAGAGAGGTAGGCGATCCTCCGATCGCCTGCCTCCCCCCTTCTCTGCCCAGCCGTCACTGACAGCAGATCGCCGCGGGACACAGAAGATGAAGATCGGAGGTGAGTAAAGTAAAAGTTTTTTTTTTTTTTAATAAACTTATTTTCAACAACGTGTCTTGTCTTTTTTTTTACCTTTTAACCCTTTGTGAACTGGTAAGGGGTCCATGTGACCCCTATACCAGTTCACAGGGCTCGGGGGTCTGGCAAGTCACCTGCGCTAGCGGGTGACTTGCCATTAACCCCTGGCCCCCCAAATTACCTGCCTCCCCAAAGCCCAGGGGGGGGCAGAAGAGCCGTGGCCCTAGGCTATGACGGCTTGTAGCCGCAGGGCCAGGGGCCACTAAAGCTGGCCCCTGCGCCCTGTTCTACAAGCCCCCATAGCGGGTCACAGGCTGGTTATGCTGGGTAGGGGGGACCTCACGCCATTTTTTGGGGGGATTTTTAAGGGTTTTAACCCTTAAAAATCCCAAAAATAAAATGGGGTCCCCCTCCCTTTGAGGGGGGACCCTATGTCATTTTTTTTTTAATTAACCCTTTGTTACCTGTAACCCAGCAGGAGAGCAGAAGCCTAAGTGATCAGCGTGGGACACAGGGATGGATGGGAGGTAAGTATTAAAAAAAATAATTAAAAAAATATATTTTTTTAATAAAGTTTTTTTTAAAGTGTGTCTCTGTGTGTGTGTGTTTTTTTTTTTACTTTTAACCCTTTGTGAACTGGTAAGGGGTCCATGTGACCCCTATACCAGTTCACAGGGCTCAGGGGTCTGGCAAGTCACCTGTGGCTAGTGGGTGACTTGCCATTAACCCAGAGACCCCCCATTACCTGCCTCCCAAAAAAACCTTAAAATTCCCCCAAGAAATGGTGCCCCCCCCCTGTGAAGGGGGACCCCACACCAATTTTTTTTTATTTAACCCTTTATTATGTGGATAGTAGTTGTATTTTATTTGTAAATGTTATAAAGTGCTCTTTTCAGTTTATGGGATCACCTGGACAGGAACGGGGGGCTACCGATACATATGTGGTATCATTGTAATCGGGAGAAATGGGGCTTTCACATGCAATATGGCTTTCTTTAATAAAATAAATGTTTTTGTTTAAAATAAAGGAGACAATTTAAAAAATATATATTTATTTATTTATTTATTTATTTGAAAATATTTAAAAAAGTAGAAAAAATACAAACAAGACATTTCATGTTAAAGCCTAAACTCTGTCACAAAAAGAAAATATGCAATTTTCTTGGAAATTCCTGCAAAAATCACAGTTAAACATCACGCAAAATGGTGAAAAATATCCTGTCAGGAGAGGGTGACAAAATCTCAAGTAGACTGGCAGTCAAAACAGGTTACAGGTACCTATGCATGTTGGGTATTGTTCTGCTCGGGGGACCTTGCGCTTTCAGATTTAGCTTGTTTTTTCTTATTTGCATATTGATATTTTAGGAAAATGTGTTTTTTATTCTGCTTTTTTATACATTTTTTTGTGAAATCCTGTGCAACCTATGAATTCTTCGAGATATTACTTCCAGAAAGATGAGCCCACTACAACAAGCTGGGTACGCTTAGAAAGCTTAACATGTGTACTTTCAGGGAATATATGGTTTATGGGGGATATTCCAAATGTAAAGGGTTGGTTTGGTAGAAAAAGCACAAGGTGCGCACTTTGTCTGCAGAGCTGAATATCTGAAGTAAAATTACCGTTATGCTCATGCTTTACTTTGGTGTGTTTGGCAACTCTTTCCTTGACAGAACCTATGCATGTTGGGTATCGTTCTGTTTGGGGGATGTTGCTTTTTCGGATTTTCTGTTTTTTTCTGGTTTGCATATAGGTTTTTTTAGGAAAATGTGGTTTTGATTCTGCTTTTTTATTCATATTTAGGGAAACCCTGTGCAACCAAAGAATACATTGAGGGATTACTTCCAGAAAACTGCACCCATGTCAACAAGCCTGGTACGCCTAGAAAGCTTGAGGTGTGTACTTCCAGAGAATATATAGTTTGTGGGGGGTATTTCAAATGTAAAGGGTTGTTTTTCTTGAAAAACTGCAAGGTGCGCATATTGCAAAGCATAGTTGTATTTTATCTGAAAATCTCCTAAAGCGTTGTTTCAGTTTGGGGGAGTCTCCTGGGCAGGAAAGGGTGTCTACCAATACATATGTGGTACCGCTGTAACCGGGAGAAATTGGGGTTTCACACGCAATAAGATTTTATTGACAAACTTACATTTTTTATTACAAAAAAACACTACAAATTGTAAAAAATAGTTTTTTTTAATTTTTTTTGCACAATTTTCACCCAAAAATATTGAAACAATATATCACTTTCCTGGGAAATCCCTGGAAATCCCTTCAAAAATCACAGTTGAACATGGGGAGCACAAAATAGTGCAAAATGGTCTGGCAACAAAGGGTGACAAAATCTCAAGGTAGGCTGGCGGTTAAAGGGTTAAAGGGCAGCTTATTTTACTTACTTTACTTGGCAAGGCAGCATTTTCTCCCACCGCCTCCCCCTATGTCATGTTGGAGTATTTCTATTTCAACGCAATGCAAGTGGGAAGGTGTGAAAGGGGTCCAACATGTTTTATAATTACGAAAGAAAAACAAGAAAATCCTGGTAACAGTGAGTGCTAAATTCCCTGGAACCAGAAAAATCAGTTTAGGCGCGCTTTAAAATGTTAGAGGCATTTATGCAGCCAGAGACACATTAATTGTGACTGGTTGTTGGTCAAATGCTTCTAATTTTGACAGTGTCAATTTATGCTATTCATACAGCTGCTGGATATTTAACCCAAATACATGAAACATAAAAGGTTACAATGGATGATGGATTTATTAAAAGACACTCACCGCCGTGGCCCGGGGGTGCGCCAACCTACCCAGGGCCCTTGAAGATCTATCGCCTGTGTGATTATCTGCAGGGAATCTGGATCCTTCGATGGATTGGTTGCGGTCCCTAATTCCGTTTAGGTCCTCTTGATGTATGTATGGCGCTTAAAAAAGTATGGAGGACTATTTGTCTGTCCTCAAAATTGTTTAATATTTAATAGTAAAAAAACAAAAGGGGAAACGCAAAAATAAAATTAGAATTAAAAAGGGGAAAAACAAAAATGGGAAAGTAGGGTATAGGGGTAAAAACATGCAGTGCGGGGGAGCGCTGCATATATTGTCTGTCCTCAACGTCCTGGTGTTTGCATAGGAGTCCAATCTTAATGACAGGCTGCGTCTTTTGCTGCTGCCTGAGAGAGCGAAGTTTCCAAAGTTTTCCAGGTAAAAATCCAAAAGGCACAAGCTGTCTCTTATGAGTAATTAATAATCCTTAGTCTGTGTGCTTAAAGTTGCTGAGCAGTGTGCTCAGTAGGTGACGCGCGTTTCGGCTCTGCTGGCCGTCCTCTGAGTGTCTTTCAATAAATCCATCATCCATTGTAACCTTTTATGTTCCATGTATTTGGGTTAAATATCCAGCAGCTGTATGAATAAAACCAAACAGCATAAATTACCACTGTCAAAATTAGAAGCATTTGACCAACAACCAGTCACAATTAATGTGTCTCTGGCTGCATAAATGCCTCTAACATTTCAAAGCACGCCTAAACTGATTTTTCTAGTTCCAGGGAATTTAGCACTCACTGTTACCAGGACTTTCTTGTTTTTCTTTCGTATACAATGGAATGAGGCATGACCCCTCATTATAGGCAGCAGCTTGCATACTAATCCCTAAAGCGCACCTTAAACCCCCTTTGTTTACATGTTTTATAATTGTTAGTCTTTCTCTCTGTAATGTACAGCAAGGTGGCATTTATTATCAATCACCATGATTAAAGTGCCTGTCCAGGCATTAACATAATAAAAGTCTATATTCACCTTTTCTGCCCCACAGCTCCTCCATACAGCACTGCTGTTTGCATATTAGGTAAAATGAACAATTTTTTGGAGGGGGTGCGCTAAGGCAGCGCTTGCCAAACCAGACTTGGCGCGCCCCTCCATTGCAATGAATGGGGAAGTATGTTGGGACATAAACACTGGAGTTGGGGAACAGAATCGCTTCCCAACATTGGTAGGTATTTAGATGCAACTGCGGGCTGGAGGAGCTGCGGGGGAACACCCGACCTGCACAGAGGAGCTGCGGGGGAACACTGGACCTGCACAGAGGAGCTGCGGGGGAACACCCGACCTGCACAGAGGAGCTGCGGGGGAACACCCGACCTGCACAGAGGAGCTGCGGGGGAACACCCGACCTGCACAGAGGAGCTGCGGGGGAACACCCGACCTGCACAGAGGAGCTGCGGGGGAACACTGGACCTGCACAGAGGAGCTGCGGGGGAACACCAGACCTGCACAGAGGAGCTGCGGGGGAACACCCGACCTGCACAGAGGAGCTGCGGGGGAACACCCGACCTGCACAGAGGAGCTGCGGGGGAACACCCGACCTGCACAGAGGAGCTGCGGGGGAACACCCGACCTGCACAGAGGAGCTGCGGGGGAAACACCAGACCTGCACAGAGGAGCTGCGGGGGAACACCCGACCTGCACAGAGGAGCTGCGGGGGAACACCCGACCTGCACAGAGGAGCTGCGGGGGAACACCCGACCTGCACAGAGGAGCTGCGGGGGAACACTGGACCTGCACAGAGGAGCTGCGGGGGAACACTGGACCTGCACAGAGGAGCTGCGGGGGAACACCCGACCTGCACAGAGGAGCTGCGGGGGAACACCCGACCTGCACAGAGGAGCTGCGGGGGAACACCCGACCTGCACAGAGGAGCTGCGGGGGAACACTGGACCTGCACAGAGGAGCTGCGGGGGAACACTGGACCTGCACAGAGGAGCTGCGGGGGAAACACCAGACCTGCACAGAGGAGCTGCGGGGGAACACTGGACCTGCACAGAGGAGCTGCGGGGGAACACTGGACCTGCACAGAGGAGCTGCGGAGGAACACTGGAGCTGCACAGAAGAGCTGCGGGGGAACACCGGACCTGCACAGAGGAGCTGCGGAGGAACACTGGACCTGCACAGAAGAGCTGCGGGGGAACACTGGACCTGCACAGAGGAGCTGCGGGGGAACACTGGACCTGCACAGAGGAGCTGCGGAGGAACACTGGAGCTGCACAGAGGTGCTGCGAGGGAACACCAGACCTGCACAGAGGAGCTGCGGAGGAAACACCAGACCTGCACAGAGGAGCTGCGGGGGAACACCAGACCTGCACAGAAGAGCTGCGGAGGAACACTGGACCTGCACAGAGGAGCTGCGGGGGAACACCAGACCTGCACAGAGGAGCTGCGGGGGAACACCAGACCTGCACAGAGGAGCTGCGGGGGAAACACCAGACCTGCACAGAGGAGCTGCGGGGGAACACCAGACCTGCACAGAGGAGCTGCGGGGGAAACACCAGACCTGCACAGAGGAGCTGGAGGAGAACACTGGACCTGCACAGAGGAGCTGCGGGGGAACACCAGACCTGCACAGAGGAGCTGCGGAGGAACACTGGACCTGCACAGAGGAGCTGCGGGGGAACACCAGACCTGCACAGAGGAGCTGGAGGAGAACACTGGACCTGCACAGAGGAGCTGCGGGGGAACACCAGACCTGCACAGAGGAGCTGCGGAGGAACACTGGACCTGCACAGAGGAGCTGCGGGGGAAACACCAGACCTGCACAGAGGAGCTGCGGGGGAACACTGGACCTGCACAGAGGAGCTGCAGTGGAACACTGGACCTGCACAGAGGAGCTGCGGAGGAACACTGGACCTGCACAGAAGAGCTGCGGGGGAACACCGGACCTGCACAGAGGAGCTGCGGAGGAACACTGGAGCTGCACAGAGGTGCTGCGAGGGAACACCAGACCTGCACAGAGGAGCTGCGGAGGAAACACCAGACCTGCACAGAGGAGCTGCGGGGGAACACTGGACCTGCACAGAGGAGCTGCGGAGGAAACACCAGACCTGCACAGAGGAGCTGCGGAGGAACACTGGACCTGCACAGAGGAGCTGCGGGGGAACACCAGACCTGCACAGAGGAGCTGCGGAGGAAACACCAGACCTGCACAGAGGAGCTGCGGGGGAACACCAGACCTGCACAGAGGAGCTGCGGAGGAACACTGGACCTGCACAGAGGAGCTGCGGGGGAACACCAGACCTGCACAGAGGAGCTGCGGAGGAACACTGGACCTGCACAGAGGAGCTGGAGGAGAACACTGGACCTGCACAGAGGAGCTGCGGGGGAACACCAGACCTGCACAGAGGAGCTGGAGGAGAACACTGGACCTGCACAGAGGAGCTGCGGGGGAACACTGGACCTGCACAGAGGAGCTGGAGGAGAACACTGGACCTACACAGAGGAGCTGCGGGGGAACACTGGACCTGCACAGAGGAGCTGCGGAGGAACACTGGACCTGCACAGAGGAGCTGCGGGGGAAACACCAGACCTGCACAGAGGAGCTGCGGGGGAAGACCTGCACAGAGGAGCTGCGGAGGAACACCGGACCTGCACAGAGGAGCTGCGGAGGAACACTGGAGCTGCACAGAGGAGCTGCGGGGGAACACTGGACATGCACAGAGGAGCTGCGGAGGAACACTGGACCTGCACAGAGGAGCTGCGGGGGAACACTGGACCTGCACAGAGGAGCTGCGGGGGAACACCCGACCTGCACAGAGGAGCTGCGGGGGAACACTGGACCTGCACAGAGGAGCTGCGGGGGAACACCAGACCTGCACAGAGGAGCTGCGGGGGAACACCCGACCTGCACAGAGGAGCTGCGGGGGAACACCCGACCTGCACAGAGGAGCTGCGGGGGAACACCCGACCTGCACAGAGGAGCTGCGGGGGAACACCCGACCTGCACAGAGGAGCTGCGGGGGAAACACCAGACCTGCACAGAGGAGCTGCGGGGGAACACCCGACCTGCACAGAGGAGCTGCGGGGGAACACCCGACCTGCACAGAGGAGCTGCGGGGGAACACCCGACCTGCACAGAGGAGCTGCGGGGGAACACTGGACCTGCACAGAGGAGCTGCGGGGGAACACTGGACCTGCACAGAGGAGCTGCGGGGGAACACCCGACCTGCACAGAGGAGCTGCGGGGGAACACCCGACCTGCACAGAGGAGCTGCGGGGGAACACCCGACCTGCACAGAGGAGCTGCGGGGGAACACTGGACCTGCACAGAGGAGCTGCGGGGGAACACTGGACCTGCACAGAGGAGCTGCGGGGGAAACACCAGACCTGCACAGAGGAGCTGCGGGGGAACACTGGACCTGCACAGAGGAGCTGCGGGGGAACACTGGACCTGCACAGAGGAGCTGCGGAGGAACACTGGAGCTGCACAGAAGAGCTGCGGGGGAACACCGGACCTGCACAGAGGAGCTGCGGAGGAACACTGGACCTGCACAGAAGAGCTGCGGGGGAACACTGGACCTGCACAGAGGAGCTGCGGGGGAAAACTGGACCTGCACAGAGGAGCTGCGGAGGAACACTGGAGCTGCACAGAGGTGCTGCGAGGGAACACCAGACCTGCACAGAGGAGCTGCGGAGGAAACACCAGACCTGCACAGAGGAGCTGCGGGGGAACACCAGACCTTCACAGAAGAGCTGCGGGGGAACACCAGACCTGCACAGAAGAGCTGCGGAGGAACACTGGACCTGCACAGAGGAGCTGCGGGGGAACACCAGACCTGCACAGAGGAGCTGCGGGGGAACACCAGACCTGCACAGAGGAGCTGCGGGGGAAACACCAGACCTGCACAGAGGAGCTGCAGGGGAACACCAGACCTGCACAGAGGAGCTGCGGGGGAAACACCAGACCTGCACAGAGGAGCTGGAGGAGAACACTGGACCTGCACAGAGGAGCTGCGGGGGAACACCAGACCTGCACAGAGGAGCTGCGGAGGAACACTGGACCTGCACAGAGGAGCTGCGGGGGAACACCAGACCTGCACAGAGGAGCTGGAGGAGAACACTGGACCTGCACAGAGGAGCTGCGGGGGAACACCAGACCTGCACAGAGGAGCTGCGGAGGAACACTGGACCTGCACAGAGGAGCTGCGGGGGAAACACCAGACCTGCACAGAGGAGCTGCGGGGGAAACACCAGACCTGCACAGAGGAGCTGCGGAGGAACACTGGACCTGCACAGAAGAGCTGCGGGGGAACACCGGACCTGCACAGAGGAGCTGCGGAGGAACACTGGAGCTGCACAGAGGTGCTGCGAGGGAACACCAGACCTGCACAGAGGAGCTGCGGAGGAAACACCAGACCTGCACAGAGGAGCTGCGGGGGAACACTGGACCGGCACAGAGGAGCTGCGGAGGAAACACCAGACCTGCACAGAGGAGCTGCGGAGGAACACTGGACCTGCACAGAGGAGCTGCGGGGGAACACCAGACCTGCACAGAGGAGCTGCGGAGGAAACACCAGACCTGCACAGAGGAGCTGCGGGGGAACACCAGACCTGCACAGAGGAGCTGCGGAGGAACACTGGACCTGCACAGAGGAGCTGCGGGGGAACACCAGACCTGCACAGAGGAGCTGCGGAGGAACACTGGACCTGCACAGAGGAGCTGGAGGAGAACACTGGACCTGCACAGAGGAGCTGCGGGGGAACACCAGACCTGCACAGAGGAGCTGGAGGAGAACACTGGACCTGCACAGAGGAGCTGCGGGGGAACACTGGACCTGCACAGAGGAGCTGGAGGAGAACACTGGACCTGCACAGAGGAGCTGGAGGAGAACACTGGACCTGCACAGAGGAGCTGCGGGGGAACACTGGACCTGCACAGAGGAGCTGCGGAGGAACACTGGACCTGCACAGAGGAGCTGCGGGGGAAACACCAGACCTGCACAGAGGAGCTGCGGGGGAACACTGGACCTGCACAGAGGTGCTGCGGGGGAACACTGGACCTGCACAGAGGAGCTGCGGAGGAACACTGGAGCTGCACAGAAGAGCTGCGGGGGAACACCGGACCTGCACAGAGGAGCTGCGGAGGAACACTGGACCTGCACAGAAGAGCTGCGGGGGAACACTGGACCTGCACAGAGGAGCTGCGGGGGAACACTGGATCTGCACAGAGGAGCTGCGGAGGAACACTGGAGCTGCACAGAGGTGTTGCGAGGGAACACCAGACCTGCACAGAGGAGCTGCGGAGGAAACACCAGACCTGCACAGAGGAGCTGCGGGGGAAACACCAGACCTGCACAGAGGAGCTGCGGGGGAACACCAGACCTGCACAGAAGAGCTGCGGGGGAACACCAGACCTGCACAGAAGAGCTGCGGAGGAACACTGGACCTGCACAGAGGAGCTGCGGGGGAACACCAGACCTGCACAGAGGAGCTGCGGGGGAACACCAGACCTGCACAGAGGAGCTGCGGGGGAAACACCAGACCTGCACAGAGGAGCTGCGGGGGAACACCAGACCTGCACAGAGGAGCTGCGGGGGAAACACCAGACCTGCACAGAGGAGCTGGAGGAGAACACTGGACCTGCACAGAGGAGCTGCGGGGGAACACCAGACCTGCACAGAGGAGCTGCGGAGGAACACTGGACCTGCACAGAGGAGCTGCGGGGGAACACCAGACCTGCACAGAGGAGCTGGAGGAGAACACTGGACCTGCACAGAGGAGCTGCGGGGGAACACCAGACCTGCACAGAGGAGCTGCGGAGGAACACTGGACCTGCACAGAAGAGCTGCGGGGGAACACCGGACCTGCACAGAGGAGCTGCGGAGGAACACTGGAGCTGCACAGAGGTGCTGCGCTGGGAACACCAGACCTGCACAGAGGAGCTGCGGAGGAAACACCAGACCTGCACAGAGGAGCTGCGGGGGAACACTGGACCTGCACAGAGGAGCTGCGGAGGAAACACCAGACCTGCACAGAGGAGCTGCGGAGGAACACTGGACCTGCACAGAGGAGCTGCGGGGGAACACCAGACCTGCACAGAGGAGCTGCGGAGGAAACACCAGACCTGCACAGAGGAGCTGCGGGGGAACACCAGACCTGCACAGAGGAGCTGCGGAGGAACACTGGACCTGCACAGAGGAGCTGCGGGGGAACACCAGACCTGCACAGAGGAGCTGCGGAGGAACACTGGACCTGCACAGAGGAGCTGGAGGAGAACACTGGACCTGCACAGAGGAGCTGCGGGGGAACACCAGACCTGCACAGAGGAGCTGGAGGAGAACACTGGACCTGCACAGAGGAGCTGCGGGGGAACACTGGACCTGCACAGAGGAGCTGGAGGAGAACACTGGACCTGCACAGAGGAGCTGCGGGGGAACACTGGACCTGCACAGAGGAGCTGCGGAGGAACACTGGACCTGCACAGAGGAGCTGCGGGGGAAACACCAGACCTGCACAGAGGAGCTGCGGGGGAACACTGGACCTGCACAGAGGAGCTGCGGGGGAACACTGGACCTGCACAGAGGAGCTGCGGAGGAACACTGGAGCTGCACAGAAGAGCTGCGGGGGAACACCGGACCTGCACAGAGGAGCTGCGGAGGAACACTGGACCTGCACAGAAGAGCTGCGGGGGAACACTGGACCTGCACAGAGGAGCTGCGGGGGAACACTGGACCTGCACAGAGGTGCTGCGAGGGAACACCAGACCTGCACAGAGGAGCTGCGGAGGAAACACCAGACCTGCACAGAGGAGCTGCGGAGGAACACTGGAGCTGCACAGAGGTGCTGCGAGGGAACACCAGACCTGCACAGAGGAGCTGCGGAGGAACACTGGAGCTGCACAGAGGTGCTGCGAGGGAACACCAGACCTGCACAGAGGAGCTGCGGAGGAAACACCAGACCTGCACAGAGGAGCTGCGGGGGAACACCAGACCTGCACAGAAGAGCTGCGGGGGAACACCAGACCTGCACAGAAGAGCTGCGGAGGAACACTGGACCTGCACAGAGGAGCTGCGGGGGAACACCAGACCTGCACAGAGGAGCTGCGGGGGAACACCAGACCTGCACAGAGGAGCTGCGGGGGAAACACCAGACCTGCACAGAGGAGCTGCGGGGGAACACCAGACCTGCACAGAGGAGCTGGAGGAGAACACTGGACCTGCACAGAGGAGCTGGAGGAGAACACTGGACCTGCACAGAGGAGCTGCGGGGGAACACCAGACCTGCACAGAGGAGCTGCGGAGGAACACTGGACCTGCACAGAGGAGCTGCGGGGGAACACCAGACCTGCACAGAGGAGCTGGAGGAGAACACTGGACCTGCACAGAGGAGCTGCGGGGGAAACACCAGACCTGCACAGAGGAGCTGCGGGGGAACACTGGACCTGCACAGAGGAGCTGCGGTGGAACACTGGACCTGCACCGAGGAGCTGCGGAGGAACACTGGACCTGCACAGAAGAGCTGCGGGGGAACACCGGACCTGCACAGAGGAGCTGCGGAGGAACACTGGAGCTGCACAGAGGTGCTGCGAGGGAACACTGGACCTGCACAGAGGAGCTGCGGAGGAAACACCAGACCTGCACAGAGGAGCTGCGGAGGAACACTGGACCTGCACAGAGGAGCTGCGGGGGAACACCAGACCTGCACAGAGGAGCTGCGGAGGAAACACCAGACCTGCACAGAGGAGCTGCGGGGGAACACCAGACCTGCACAGAGGAGCTGCGGGGGAACACCAGACCTGCACAGAGGAGCTGCGGGGGAACACCAGACCTGCACAGAGGAGCTGCGGGGGAACACCAGACCTGCACAGAGGAGCTGCGGAGGAACACTGGACCTGCACAGAGGAGCTGGAGGAGAACACTGGACCTGCACAGAGGAGCTGCGGGGGAAACACCAGACCTGCACAGAGGAGCTGCGGGGGAACACTGGACCTGCACAGAGGAGCTGCGGTGGAACACTGGACCTGCACAGAGGAGCTGCGGAGGAACACTGGACCTGCACAGAGGAGCTGCGGGGGAACACCAGACCTGCACAGAGGAGCTGCGGAGGAAACACCAGACCTGCACAGAGGAGCTGCGGAGGAACACTGGACCTGCACAGAGGAGCTGCGGGGGAACACCAGACCTGCACAGAGGAGCTGCGGGGGAACACCAGACCTGCACAGAGGAGCTGCGGGGGAAACACCAGACCTGCACAGAGGAGCTGCGGGGGAACACCAGACCTGCACAGAGGAGCTGCGGGGGAAACACCAGACCTGCACAGAGGAGCTGGAGGAGAACACTGGACCTGCACAGAGGAGCTGCGGGGGAACACCAGACCTGCACAGAGGAGCTGCGGAGGAACACTGGACCTGCACAGAGGAGCTGCGGGGGAACACCAGACCTGCACAGAGGAGCTGGAGGAGAACACTGGACCTGCACAGAGGAGCTGCGGGGGAACACCAGACCTGCACAGAGGAGCTGCGGAGGAACACTGGACCTGCACAGAGGAGCTGGAGGAGAACACTGGACCTGCACAGAGGAGCTGCGGGGGAAACACCAGACCTGCACAGAGGAGCTGCGGGGGAACACTGGACCTGCACAGAGGAGCTGCGGTGGAACACTGGACCTGCACAGAGGAGCTGCGGAGGAACACTGGACCTGCACAGAAGAGCTGCGGGGGAACACCGGACCTGCACAGAGGAGCTGCGGAGGAACACTGGAGCTGCACAGAGGTGCTGCGAGGGAACACCAGACCTGCACAGAGGAGCTGCGGAGGAAACACCAGACCTGCACAGAGGAGCTGCGGGGGAACACTGGACCTGCACAGAGGAGCTGCGGAGGAAACACCAGACCTGCACAGAGGAGCTGCGGAGGAACACTGGACCTGCACAGAGGAGCTGCGGGGGAACACCAGACCTGCACAGAGGAGCTGCGGAGGAAACACCAGACCTGCACAGAGGAGCTGCGGGGGAACACCAGACCTGCACAGAGGAGCTGCGGAGGAACACTGGACCTGCACAGAGGAGCTGCGGGGGAACACCAGACCTGCACAGAGGAGCTGCGGAGGAACACTGGACCTGCACAGAGGAGCTGGAGGAGAACACTGGACCTGCACAGAGGAGCTGCGGGGGAACACCAGACCTGCACAGAGGAGCTGGAGGAGAACACTGGACCTGCACAGAGGAGCTGCGGGGGAACACTGGACCTGCACAGAGGAGCTGGAGGAGAACACTGGACCTGCACAGAGGAGCTGCGGGGGAACACTGGACCTGCACAGAGGAGCTGCGGAGGAACACTGGACCTGCACAGAGGAGCTGCGGGGGAAACACCAGACCTGCACAGAGGAGCTGCGGGGGAAGACCTGCACAGAGGAGCTGCGGAGGAACACTGGACATGCACAGAGGAGCTGCGGAGGAACACTGGACCTGCACAGAGGAGCTGCGGGGGAACACTGGACCTGCACAGAGGAGCTGCGGGGGAACACCCGACCTGCACAGAGGAGCTGCGGGGGAACACTGGACCTGCACAGAGGAGCTGCGGGGGAACACTGGACCTGCACAGAGGAGCTGCGGGGGAACACCAGACCTGCACAGAGGAGCTGCGGGGGAACACCCGACCTGCACAGAGGAGCTGCGGGGGAACACCCGACCTGCACAGAGGAGCTGCGGGGGAACACCCGACCTGCACAGAGGAGCTGCGGGGGAACACCCGACCTGCACAGAGGAGCTGCGGGGGAAACACCAGACCTGCACAGAGGAGCTGCGGGGGAACACCCGACCTGCACAGAGGAGCTGCGGGGGAACACCCGACCTGCACAGAGGAGCTGCGGGGGAACACCCGACCTGCACAGAGGAGCTGCGGGGGAACACTGGACCTGCACAGAGGAGCTGCGGGGGAACACTGGACCTGCACAGAGGAGCTGCGGGGGAACACCCGACCTGCACAGAGGAGCTGCGGGGGAACACCCGACCTGCACAGAGGAGCTGCGGGGGAACACCCGACCTGCACAGAGGAGCTGCGGGGGAACACTGGACCTGCACAGAGGAGCTGCGGGGGAACACTGGACCTGCACAGAGGAGCTGCGGGGGAAACACCAGACCTGCACAGAGGAGCTGCGGAGGAACACCGGACCTGCACAGAGGAGCTGCGGGGGAACACTGGAGCTGCACAGAGGAGCTGCGGAGGAACACTGGAGCTGCACAGAAGAGCTGCGGGGGAACACCGGACCTGCACAGAGGAGCTGCGGAGGAACACTGGACCTGCACAGAAGAGCTGCGGGGGAACACTGGACCTGCACAGAGGAGCTGCGGGGGAACACTGGACCTGCACAGAGGAGCTGCGGAGGAACACTGGAGCTGCACAGAGGTGCTGCGAGGGAACACCAGACCTGCACAGAGGAGCTGCGGAGGAAACACCAGACCTGCACAGAGGAGCTGCGGGGGAACACCAGACCTGCACAGAAGAGCTGCGGGGGAACACCAGACCTGCACAGAAGAGCTGCGGAGGAACACTGGACCTGCACAGAGGAGCTGCGGGGGAACACCAGACCTGCACAGAGGAGCTGCGGGGGAACACCAGACCTGCACAGAGGAGCTGCGGGGGAAACACCAGACCTGCACAGAGGAGCTGCGGGGGAACACCAGACCTGCACAGAGGAGCTGCGGGGGAAACACCAGACCTGCACAGAGGAGCTGCGGGGGAAACACCAGACCTGCACAGAGGAGCTGGAGGAGAACACTGGACCTGCACAGAGGAGCTGCGGGGGAACACCAGACCTGCACAGAGGAGCTGCGGAGGAACACTGGACCTGCACAGAGGAGCTGCGGGGGAACACCAGACCTGCACAGAGGAGCTGGAGGAGAACACTGGACCTGCACAGAGGAGCTGCGGGGGAACACCAGACCTGCACAGAGGAGCTGCGGAGGAACACTGGACCTGCACAGAGGAGCTGCGGGGGAAACACCAGACCTGCACAGAGGAGCTGCGGGGGAAACACCAGACCTGCACAGAGGAGCTGCGGAGGAACACTGGACCTGCACAGAAGAGCTGCGGGGGAACACCGGACCTGCACAGAGGAGCTGCGGAGGAACACTGGAGCTGCACAGAGGTGCTGCGAGGGAACACCAGACCTGCACAGAGGAGCTGCGGAGGAAACACCAGACCTGCACAGAGGAGCTGCGGGGGAACACTGGACCTGCACAGAGGAGCTGCGGAGGAAACACCAGACCTGCACAGAGGAGCTGCGGGGGAACACTGGACCTGCACAGAGGAGCTGCGGGGGAACACCAGACCTGCACAGAGGAGCTGCGGAGGAAACACCAGACCTGCACAGAGGAGCTGCGGGGGAACACCAGACCTGCACAGAGGAGCTGCGGAGGAACACTGGACCTGCACAGAGGAGCTGCGGGGGAACACCAGACCTGCACAGAGGAGCTGCGGAGGAACACTGGACCTGCACAGAGGAGCTGCGGGGGAACACCAGACCTGCACAGAGGAGCTGCGGAGGAAACACCAGACCTGCACAGAGGAGCTGCGGGGGAACACCAGACCTGCACAGAGGAGCTGCGGAGGAACACTGGACCTGCACAGAGGAGCTGCGGGGGAACACCAGACCTGCACAGAGGAGCTGCGGAGGAACACTGGACCTGCACAGAGGAGCTGGAGGAGAACACTGGACCTGCACAGAGGAGCTGCGGGGGAACACCAGACCTGCACAGAGGAGCTGGAGGAGAACACTGGACCTGCACAGAGGAGCTGCGGGGGAACACTGGACCTGCACAGAGGAGCTGGAGGAGAACACTGGACCTGCACAGAGGAGCTGCGGGGGAACACTGGACCTGCACAGAGGAGCTGCGGAGGAACACTGGACCTGCACAGAGGAGCTGCGGAGGAACACTGGACCTGCACAGAGGAGCTGGGGGAACTCTGGACCTGCACAGAGGAGCTGGGGGAACTCTGGACCTGCAATGAGAAGCTGGGGGGGGGGGGCACTGGACCTGCATTGAGATGCTTCAGGGGACAAAAGGTAAGAATAGAATTTTTTAAATATTTTTAATAGTTTTTGTCTTTTATTATTTCTATTAGTTTTGTATTTATAGACTTTTATCTAAATTATAATATAACTTTATCATTTTTCTTAGTAAAGCTGACAGTTCTTTCCTTCCAGGATGCTCGGAGTGCTGGACAGCTCCTCTATAGAACATATCCTTTCTCCTGTGTAACATGATGGCTGTGAAGCTCCTTGGTTGCTGGGACACGGTGCCAGTGACAGTTTATATTCTGGATAATTGGTGACAAGATATGAAGGTGAGCAATCAGAGCACATGACTGTGACGTACTGCTATTATGGCGGGAGATGAGCTAACCAACTGAGAAAAGACGATGAAGAAAACTAATGAGTCAACTAGTGATCTCAGCCCCTATCCTGGCTGTCCCCCGCTGTGTGCCGATCCCATGAGGGAACAGAGACGATCAAACGCTGCGCATGCTAATTAAAGTGTCACTCCAGCCCCTTCCTGGAAAAAAAAATAACGACCGAACTGTCCACTCCAAATAGCAATCCTGATAATGTAATAAAAGGAGAAAAAACTCACCTTCATCCGAATTCAGCCCCACAGCTGACAGCACTGAGGATTCAACACCAGCTTCCTGAAGTCCTGTCCGGCCGCTCGGAGCAGACGCTGGCTCACGGCCGCCCAGGACTTCTGGGAAGATGGAGGTGGGCGGTGGCTGCATTCGGCGTGAGTTTTATTTTCTTTTATTACATTAGCAAGATCGCTTTTTGGAGGGGGCAAGGCGAGGGTTATGTTTTTTTATCAGGAAGGGGCAGGAGTGGTCAGGTAAACCCCAGGGCCGACTATACCATAAGGACACCACATCCCTGCAGCAAGGTGGTAGCTACGGTTTTGCACTGAGCCCCTTTAACATTTGATGCCCCAAATCTAAGGGCCTTATTCATGAAGGGATAACGCCAGGTAGTGCCTTGTAAGCGGCAGGTAGCGGCAGGTGAATGCCGGACACCGCAGCATTTCCATATTAATGAAGCCGAATCTGGTGAGCGACTGGAACAACGCCATGTAGCGTACGATTCATCATTATCCCAGACTCAGCGTACAGCACCGGCGTTCAGACTCTCAGCCTTGCAGAGCGCCACGTCTTACCTGTCGCTACCTGCTGCTCTCCCATACATTTCTATGGATGTTCCTTATAATCCCTTTCCTGATCCCAATATTTTTCTTTCACTCAAATCTTTCTCATATTTATCTTGGCCCACAAAATGTTATTTTTGAATTTTTTGGGGATATTTATGCATAAATGTTTATCCATGTCTGCCACTAAAGTGTTAATGTCACACTTCTCCAACAATGTCATCCCATACTTTTTCGCTTGCTTACTGATGTTAATGTCTTTAAAAATGCACTTTAATCACATAGCGTCTGGCGCTATGGGCTCCAGGCACACAATCTAGAACGCCTGCGTTCGCTCAGTGTCAAGTTTTAATGAATATGGTGTGAGACGCTAAGAGTCGCACTGAGAAGGCGCTGCCTCTCGCTCTCTGCAACGCTGTACTAGTGTTAGAACAGCCAACATACATCACATTCATCAATGCCGGCCAGGTTACTACAGCGACTGAGGCGCTCTGTTACAGCACCCGATAGCCGATCACAACGTATAATAGCGGTCGCTCTTAGCGCCTCTGTACAGACGCTTATCTGCTGATAGCTGGCGCTAGTAATGAATCAGCCTGTAAGTGTATAAGAGAGGATACAGATGGTAAAAAGCTTTTTATGGCACAAAATGCAAAACAGCTTACAATCTATTACGTTATAGGGGAGGATGCAGACAGGGCTGTTTCTAGGGGAGGGGGAGCAGGGTGACTGCCCTGAGTGCCTAGGTCATAGAGGGCGCCATTATCGCAGCAATCCAGTTTTATACATATGAGTCAGACCCACTTTTATAGGTGCAGGCCATAAGACAGGCCCCTCATCCCCCCATATTGGATTCAGTCATGGGGCCGGGGGACTGCCTGATGCTAAAGTAGAGCCAGAGCATGCGCATATGAGACAGCAGCAGAATCATAGGATGGGTAAAGAGGGGGACATTTTTTTCTTCCCACACTGAGCACTATTTTGCCTAGAAACTGCCCTGGATGCAGAAGGTAGAAAAGCTTATTATGGCACAGAAAGTAAAATAACTTACAATCTATTAGGGTATAGGGGAGGATGCAGAAGGTAGAAAAGCTTATTATGGCACAGAAAGTAAAATAACTTACAATCTATTAGGGTATAGGGGAGGATGCAGAAGATAGAAAAGCTTATTATGGCACAGAAAGTAAAAGAGCTTACAATCTATTAGGGTATAGGGGAGGATGCAGAAGGTATAATAGGTAAAAGAGCTTACAATCTATTAAGGTATAAAGGAGAATACAGAAGGTAGAAATGTTTATTATGGTACAGATTGTAAAAAAGCTTACATTCTATTAGGGTATTAAAGTGGACCAACACCCTCCTGACCTATTCCCCCCCCCCCCGCGGGGCATCCAAAATCGGGATGCCCCGCTGTGTGAAACCCCCCAGGAGCCTTACCTTGATCCCGATCCGACGGCGCATGCGCGGGCCGCGCTGGTATCTCGCGCTTCTCTCTAGCAGGGCGCGTGCCGCGCCGGCCATTTGTGAAAAATCCTGGGTGTTAGTCCACTTTAAAGAGAACACAAAAGGTAGAAAAGTTTATTATGGTACAGAATGTAAAAGTTCTTACCATCTATTAGGGTAAAGGGAAGATAGAGAAGGTACAGTATAAAAGCTTAGCATGGTTCACATTGGCTTAACTAAAGGTGACGGGGCCCTGCTAACATCATACAGCATTTTTTTCTGTCTTTTAACTCAGTCGAATGCTAGACAACTAAAGACTGAAACCCCATCCCAGCCATCTTACAGGGGGTGTGGGCTACGGACAATCTATGGCCCTTATTTAAGAAGGGATAGCATCAGGTAGTGGCTGGTTAATGAGAGGTAGCGACAGGTAGCGACTGGTGAACGCCGGACACGGCACGCAATTACACATTTATCAAGCACAATCTGTTTAGCGACTGGGATAGCGCCATGTAGCGTCTGATTCATCATTTTCACAACCTCAGCGAACAGCGCCAGCGTTCAGTCTTGCACAGCGCCAGGTATGACCTCTCGCTACCTGTCGCTCTCCCATACATTTCAATGGACGTTATTTTATTTCTCTTTAAAGAGGGTTTTTGTTTTTTCCAAAAAATCACAAATAATTCTGTGACCTCTTCTGGCTTTGAAAAAGCTGTTTTTTTCACAATTTTTTCATTTTTAAAATATTTTTTCAGAAATGCCATGTTCATGCTACAATGTTGCTACAATGTAATTCCATATGTTTTCACTTTGTTACTAGTGGATAGATGCTGAAAAACAGATTTTAAACACACAGCCTGCACTCTGGGCTTCAAACAAGCATTTTTCAGCGCCAGAGATTTGTTAAGCTGTTTTTTGCTGAATATGGTGTGAGTCGGTCGCTAACATGCACTCCCATACAGCGCTGTACTGGTCAAATAGCGACTCCTCACAATGTATTCAACATTACTGAACAGCGATGAAGTAGCGACCCACGGCTGAGCACAGTGACTACTAGCTGGCGCTCTGAAAATGCCTGCTACAGACGCTCATCTGTCGCTACCTGGCGTTAGTGATCAATCAGCCTGCCCGTCCCTTATGAAACCTTTGCCCAATACATAATTGTCTACCATTTTCCCTCCAAAAAGCTCCCAACCAATCTCAAGCAGTCTCCTGTTGTTCCCCAAATGTATCTTATACCAACTCATACTAAAGGGGAATCCTACAACCAGATTCTAATAGTCTGAATACAATTCTCTTTTCTAATTATGGTCTAATACTCCCATCTAGTGACCAAAGGGGAAATAGCAACACATTCTATATTTTACTGGACAATTCCCTCATACATTTTTTGAGCACACACATATGTGAGCATGGTTTTTAATACTACAACACATACACAGTCCAGTGGAAAGATAGAGTTGGGCATTAAGAATATCATAGAGTAGTTTACATAGACACAAAGGTTTTGCCAAAAAGGATACAGTCAGCAAATGTCTGTGGACAATAAGGTTCATCTTGTCATCAGGAGTGTTCTATACCACCTAACCACCTCCAAAAGAAGAAATAATATGCATGAGAGTATAGCCTTATAACTAACTGTAATGCAATAATGCTATGGTAACCAACCAGTATTCTTGTAGTCTATGGGGTGATCTGTTGTCACGATCCTGATGAAAGGTATATGTGCTGGGCGCTGAGGACTGAGTGAAGGAAATGAGGATAACCAGTATGTAAAGGCTCTGTATATACAGTAATGATCTGGTCAGTTCAAACAAGCGCCCTGCATCATACCAGATGTTAACCCAAGAACATATGTGATACAGTATATAATCATGACGCCATAAATCATAACAGAAAAACAGTCAATCACATAATTGTCATTACCCTAAGGCAGAGTGTAACCTGGGATCGCAAATAAGAGAATGCCAATGCTCACGTTCCAGAGCCCACGACCCCTTCCTCAAGGCTTTCTGTTATGATTTATGGCGTCATGATTATATACTGTATCACATATGTTCTATACTCTCATTTCTTCTTTTGGAGGTTGTATAGAACGCTCCTGATGACAATGTGAACCTTATTGTCCACAGACATTTGCTGACTGTATCCTTTTTTGCAAAACCTTTGTATCTATGTAAACTACTCTATGATTGAAACGTTAATACAATTTTAATTTGCATATCTACATTCGTGTCAGTGGTGTGATTCTGATCCAACTAACCGATATACTGTAGGTTACAGAGGTACCAGGTGGTGAGGTACCTCAGGACCAGTCTAAGCACCCCCACATTCTTATACTTAAGGTATATCTAATCATTTGGTGTGCCGACTACCAACTATTAATCTTGTCGAGATTACATACCCTGGCCATGACCAGTGCCAGCCAGCCAATCAGTGCAGCAGCTGCAGGACTGTCAAACACTGTTTGGCTTTCTAGGCTCTATGCACTGACTAGCCATGACAGCCTACTGTATAAAGCTGAAGTGCTGCTCCCGTACTCAGAGAGAGATCACAGAATAAATCGTACTCGGAATCATCACAGAATAAACTATATTTAGAGATAATGAGGGATAAAGTTACAAAAAGTCACTAACCAATCTTTATTTCCTTAACCTTTTTTGGGGCAGAGAGTCCAAACTTCCCTAATCTTGCTGTCAACAGTGTATGCAGCCCTCTTCTATCATCAGTCTATCATTAAAGGCAAAGTATAAGTAGATAAACCCAGACCCAACAATCAGAACCCCAAATGTGACCGACTGATTAATCAGCCAATCAGTGAAGCAACAATACAGCTGCTGCATAGTGATTCGCTGACTATCCTGATTTTGGATGCCCCGGGGGGGAATCTTATAGATTCCCAGGCCGATCCCGCTTGGTTTCAGTCCACTTTAAGGGGTGAACCCAGCTGATGCCTGAAGCGAACTATATAAACCCTTCCACTCCTTAATAAAGCAACTCGGGGGGGTAGGGAGTGGAGGCAGTCCAAGGCTGCTGAGCCATCAATAGATTTGAAAAACATGACAGAAGTAAAACAAGTAAAATAAAACCTATCTATAATAGAAAATAAATAAAAAAAGATCAATTGCCACCACCTCTACAGTGCCGCCTGAGGCAGCGACCTCACATGGCCTCATTACAGGTGCACCTCTGGGTGGTTTGCACTGTCAGCGGGACATTGGGATGCCCCGGGGAAGCAGACCAATCACCAGGATGCTGAAAAAAGCTGGTTTTACACTGGGATGTTGCGTTTGTGCTAGTGATTCCCTATGGCACAAAAATGCAGCATGAAATTGCCCTGCTGAAACAGCTCATAGGCTACTATGGGTGGCGTTTCAATGGCGATTGCAGGGCGATCACCCCAAAAGCACCCCAGTGTGAAACAGGAATCTTTATGTCACCTTGTTACGATGGAGAACCAGACATGTAGACCATTCACCCCATTATTGTTAGGGAGGCTCAGGCTATGCAGTCTATAGTGTCTGGGTATCTATAACCTACAACTGAACAAAGGGGGGGTGGGAGCAGCTCAATCACTATTATTTATACAAAATTATTATTATTATTGTTCAGGGCCTGGGAACTAATTTACCGCCCAGTTTAACCCTCTCATCAACTAAATATCAAGCAACAAACATGTCTAGCTATGTGGAAACATACAATAGCTATAAATAATGAGCAGGAGCCTGGATAACTCCTCTCAAATAACCACCATATAGCAAGCCGCACTCACAATATTAAAAATAAATCCATTATTTATTAATTAATAAATCACAAACATAATAATTTAAATATTGAAAACAGCACAAAAAGATGCCAGCACTGGAAAAGTATACAAATGGAGACACCATGGAAATGCACGTGGTGCCCCTAATTACAGTAGATCCAAGGGGCAACCCTCCTCTCATTCTGACAGGGGTGACTTCTCCCACAACAGACAATATGGTACCTCTCCTTATACATCATCGGTCTCTAGTAGATCCTCTGACCGGTCCTCTGCTGATTTGAGTTTTTTAGAGGAAGGCCCTACAGGAGAACAAGGAGGGGGGGGGGGGGCAAAAGAGGAGATACAGACAGCAGAGACAGAGGCACGGGTTTCAGGGAGCACCATCGGTTACGACCCAGAGAGAACAAACGGAGACGGGTACAATCACCACGCCGATCCAATCGAGGGCGTCCAACTCGGAATTAGAGATTATTAATTTAACGGATACCCCATTAACAAAGCCACAATTAACACTTTTGGCCAAAGGTCTCAATTTCTCGCCCACGGCTAAGATTAACAAATTTGACATAATCAAGGATTTATTTCTATATTGTAGACGTCTATCATTGAAGCATTATTTTTCTAATCCAAATCAGACAGTGTGACAGACGCTCTGTCTTTTGGATGTCATCACTCTTCAGTTGCCCACCGGGTCATTCACTGGCCTTTTCTTAATTAGGTTCCAGACAATGTAATTGTATTTTGATACTGTTACAGGCAATGTCATTGTATTTTGACTGCCATTGTGTATTGTTGATTACGTCACAGTCAATGGCATTGTCCTGATTGATTGTATTACAGCCTGCTATTGTTCTACTGATTGCGTCACCGGCAGAGTTGAGGGATTGTGTGCCCTGCTGCTATTGGTCAGTGTGGTTGTCATTGCATGGAGCATTGCATATAAGGCCCAGTGTGGCACTAATAAAGACACTTCACCTTCACCCTCAATACTGAAGTTCTGTCTCTTATTGGGGGAAACGCTATATTACAATTCACTAGCCCTTGTAAGGGCTGTTCCTGTTTTCCTCACGGACGACTCTGGAATTCCAGCAGCACCTCTTACGATTGGGAAAAGGACGTCTCGGGCGGTGAAGCCCTCCGGCGATAAGGGTTATCGCTACAGACAGGATCAGTACCTACTCTGGAAATTCGAGAGGAACAAGCACTACAAGACTTGGTAACACTATTGGATGAACAGGAGTCCACACAACAAGGGCCCAATCTGAGGAAACCGTCAACCTTCACACCCGCATGGACGAATGTACCAGCCATAAGGGTGTTCTTTGAGATGAAAACCCACCTCCACCAATGCCTTACTGCACTTCAACAGTTTCCATCAGAAAAGACTTAAAGAGGGCATCCCCGTTGGACAAATGCTGAGACTAAGAAGAAACTGCTCCAATGAAGAGAATTTGAAGGAAGAAATCAGGGATATGCGAACCTGCTTTTTGAGAAGGGGATATCCAGGCAGGATTGTGGACCGAGCTGCCAAACGGGCCTTGCGAACCCCGAGAGAACAATTGCTAACATATAGGAGAAGGACAGCTGATAATCAGGGGACAATTAATTATCCATGCGAATATGATGCTTATATACCGACAGTACATGGTTCATTGTGTGTCCCTTGGTGAATACACAGAAATCTGACCTACATCTCCAGTAAAGAACAGTTTGCAAGTGGGACTACTACTCATGTGCATATGACGCCCATGGCAGCACATATATTGGATTGTTGCCTATCGAGTATTTAATACTGCACATCAATAGTATATACAGTAAATTCGATTTACACTGTTTACAAAGTGTGAGTCGCAAGTGGGACATATATTGGCTTTTTCCATGCAATCGTTAGCCCAGTGCCAACTATTTTTGCAGTGTCCCCCCTCCCTCCCCCTTTCCCTTTCCCTTCCCTTTCTCTTGCTTAAACATATAATCAAACATCTATTCATTGGGCTGGCACCCTAATTGGCATTTGGGGGTGTGGCCATGTTGGTTATACATGTCTACTCACTCTGGGTTAACTATAAAATATGACGCTTTATTTGCTAGATGGGCCTGGTGTGTGGTACACTCTCTTGTTGCTTCTTGACCATCTGTTTTGATACACTATGGTCAACGGCACTCGGGGATAACATGCTACCCACCTACCAGACGCATTATATGTCTCCTTATTTACGGGTTTCCCACACTATATGCCACATACTGGGGGATTACCCTGCTTATTTGATACCATGATATTTGGCACTGTTGGTGATCAATTATATGTATTCAAGTTTACCCCCTTTTTTCTTGGGACATTAGGATCCCTGCATGGAACTATGTGTCCATATTTAGTCCACTAGGGTGGGCCTATAGGAGTGGTGAAACTCTTATACTGTACAGATACTTTCCCATTCAAACGTGCAGTGGTGGGCACATATGGTGTGTAGGCCGTTTTCCTATAGTGCCATGCCTTATATAGGACCTGGATTAATTAATGTATTATGTATTACTTAATATTAAACAGATAATTGATTCAATGTATTTATGTATATAGATTTATTTATTTAGATCATCTCAGCAATATATGCACTCTTCAACACTGTAACATAATTGTGTATTGACTTATGGTTGCTGCCTAGACATGTATATATATATATAGTAATGCAGCCCATATTGCCATTGTCTTACATGTTTTTGCTTTCTTCAATGTGTATTAGGTATTTGGTATGTTTTCCCATTCCCCTAAATACTCACCTTCCACGTTCCTGCATCTGACATCGTTGCAGCTGCTGGGTGGACGGTGTGCGGCTGCGCGTTGTGCGCGCGGCCGGGCGGGTGGCCGGCGGGCGCCTCCTACTGCAGGGGAGTGCGTCTCGCCGGCCGCGCGCCTGGCGGTGTGTCCCGTGCAGCGCACACTGACATGACGGCCGGTGGTGATGCGGCGGCGTGCCGCCTGACGTGCTGCCCTTACGGTCTGACGCTATGACCGGGCGGGGCGCACATGCGGGCGGCGACGACCGCCTTTCACCATTGGATCACGTTCCTTCCATACTGAGTATTTAGGGAGTGGGGCCCCCAGCAGCCACCTCACCCTGGCGAAGTGTCTATAGGACACGCAACGCGTCGGTGGCGGCTGCTGCGGGGGACCCCTTCAGGAGACTGGTGATGTAGAACTTGTTTATTTTTTTTGTACTGGTTACTTTGACTGTAGCCTCTGCTCGGTGGCGCTTTGGAGTTTTTTGATCTGTATATTAATTGTTTCATTCATTCTGTTATTTTCATGTGCGCTAAATTGCACGGCACTCCAGCACCTTAATTGCTTGTTGATATAGATTGTCTGTGTAACACTTGTGTTTCTTTGGCGTTTGTTTTGTTATTTTATTCACGTGTATATATATTTTTATAGGGTGCACTTTGTTATATTGTTTGTTTTTTGCTCATCCCTTTTGATATATGCGTATTTGCACATTATGCACTGTACACTTTACCATGTGACGATATAGCTCATGGTCTTTTTACTGTTAACGCACATGTAGATTTCCTTATTTTAGTATATATTAATTTATGATACGCACCCAGCATTATTATCCACATAGATAGTCTCCATTTGTCTGCTGGTCCCCCTGTGTTTGTTTTATGTTTTTAAATTGTGCAATAGTGTTGTTGTTTTGTGCTGTTTTCAATACTTAAATTATTATGTTTGTGATTTATTAATGAATTAAATAATGGATTTATTTTTAATATTGTGAGTGCGGCTTGCTATATGGTGGTTATTTGAGAGGAGTTATCCAGGCTCCTGCTCATTATTTATAGCTATTGTATCTTTTTGACCACACAGGCTTCAGCACCCTTTGATATCTTTGAGATAGAGGGGACGGTGCATACCCATAGTTTTCGATTGTTGATTAGCTATGTGGAAAGACAGAGATTTGGTTGCATATATCTGCAGATACATGTGGAAGCCACACTGCCCGGCAAGGCACTCTGTGTTTAGTGTGGTCTCTACTCTTAATTCTGAGTCCCCAAAGTTGGGACATATATTTATATTTTTATATCTATATATTATATATTTATATCTATAACCTACAATGTGATCACTGGGTGGCACTATGGCCATGTCTGATCCTACTAAAAACATGGGGCTCATCCATCACATATATGTTACAGCAGACCTAGATCATACAACCTATTGTGTCTGGGCCCTGTAACCTATAATGTGATGAGTGTGCACAGCCTCATCCAATCTTGCCTAAAACATGGGGACCATTCATGACATATATGTTACGAGGACTCAGATCATACAGTCTATAGTGCCTGGGCCCCCAAAACCTGTAATCCTGTAATGTCATTAATTGACCTCATGGTAACCATATACATTCAGGCTCAAAGCAAGGGGCTCATTTATAACTTAAACCGGACCTTCAGCATCATTTAATGAAAAGCCCAAACCCTTCAAACCAACATCTAAAATTAATATATTTTAAGTTTTAAGTCGCTTACTTATTATTCTTTCCCTGCTGGGCTGCAACTCTGTTCAGCACTGTAGGATATAGGCACCACCATCTTGCCTCAGAACCATCACATATTGAGGAGGGGGGGGACAAGTGCAGGGGGCAGTTATAGCTGTGCTTTGCACAGGCAGAACAAA